>JANHGB010066447.1:49806-74156 GCA_026283785.1 Coracopsis vasa | reverse complement strand
TGTCACAAATCCAGCATAATGTTTTTGACTGTACGATGAAATAGTAAAAGGAAAGCAGCCGAGAGGAAAAGCATAGGCATTCAATATATTTTTTGCCTCAGTTTTTAATAAGATTCACAGACTTTGGGCTGCTCAGTCCCCTGAGTTGGAGATCAACAAGTATGGGAATAGTGATTTTTCATTTCTGGACACTGAAATTGTAAGAGACCAGTTATTTCAGCTACATATTCACAAGTCTGTGGTGCCTGATGAGATTCCTCCCAGAATTCAGAATGAACTAGCGAATGTTACAACAGGGCCTCTCTTGATCATCTCCTAAAGGTCTTGGGAGCCTGGGGAGGTCTCTGCTGACTGGGATGTTATTCAAATCCAAAGAAAAGGGCGTGAAGGAAGATTTTTAATAAGGCTTTTAATATCATTCCTCACAGCATCTGTCTGAAGATGTTGTCCAGCTGTGGGACGAGCAGGTACATGGTGCTCTGGGTCAAGAACTCAAGGGCAGAGCTCAAACAGTTGTAGTGAATGGGCTACATCTGATAGGCAACTAGTCACCAGAAGTGCTCCTCCAGGTTCAGTTCTAGGGTCAATCTGGTTCATATGGGAAGGACTTACTTATGCTGGAGAAGTTCGCAGAGAGCTGTCTCCTGTGAGAGGGACCATATGCTACAGCAGAGGAAGAGTGTGAGGAATTCTCCCCCTTAGGAGGAAGCAGCGGCATATTCAACATGTAATGGACTGACCGCAGCCCACCGCAGCTTGGATTATTCGAAAATACAATGCTTGGTAGTGATTTACATTCCCTTTTCAACATTGTCTTTGCAAATATGTGAGCTGGTATTTAGGAGGACTAAATTATACTCATTGTCCTGTGTATATGTCTGCTGATCCCAAAGCCAGACACTGAGCTGATAACTGTACACAGTTAGTCAATGATAATATAAAAAGGTGTATTATACAATTGTAATTCTGTAGCCTGAAATCTTCATCTCTTTCTGTCCTTTTCATCTGTCTTGTTTTTTACAATGTATTATAAAGCTATGATTCAAGATACATTAGCTGTGAACCCTGAAAGGAGCATTAATTTTAACTCATAATAGAAAATCCAAAGATAATGAAATTATTATTCTCTATTTTCTTTGTCACTTTATTTTCTCCTTTTTGTTAAGATTGTTCTCAAATTATAATTATTTTTTTTTACCTCCCACTTCTGTGCTCACCTCTCATAAGGTATACAAAGATAGGGAAATTTAGCCAACCATATAAATATATTTTTATAATGTGATAATTTGTCATTATTTGTTTGTGAGTCAATGGGACAAATCATACCTTATCACTTGCTCAGTACTGTGCATGCAGAAGAGGACAATGATGAATGGCATAGGACTGACAGAGAGACACAGAACAAGATCAAGGACAAAAAGTTGATAAAAGGCTTCAGTTCTCTGGCAGAGTGGTGTGTGGTTTGGGCACAATGCTAAATGGAGTGTGTTTTTGCAGGCTTATAATTAGAGCCATTGGGACACATCTCTCAGAGGTGGCATTTCTTTTAATGGGAGAATGTCTGTTTTCTTTTGTCTACCTGAGCTTAGAGTAAATATTTCAGTGTACTTCTGTTTGCAACAATGTCACGTAGAATCCAGGAGGTGGCAGTAGTCGCCAATAATTCACTTGCAAGATAAACCTATTCACAAGAGCTGAAAAATAAAAAGATTACACTCAGAGGAAAGCCAAACTATATCTGCATGTGTGTAAAATATTACAACGTCATGAACTGTTAGTATTAATTATTAGTTTTTAAGTTCTAAAAGGGCTATTAAATAGAACTTGCAAATACATATGTTAAAGAATTTGCTCTAACACTGAATTTATTTTTTTAATCCAGCTATTAATATTAGCCAACCGAGTTTCAGTGGCACAGATGCCTTTGGCTATACCTCATTCCTGGCTTATTCTGCAATCCCAAATATCACCTTCTACTACGAATTCAGCTTGAAATTTCATTTGGCAAATCACCACTCAGCTTTACAAGATAACCTGATTTTTTTCACTGGACAGAAAGGTCAAGGTAAGCTTTATTTCTATTACCTATGCTTCCAGGCTTCGAAAAATTCATTAAACAAGTACTTTAAAAATGCACACAGTTTTTTTCTTGATTATTTTTAGGATATAATTTCATTAGGAGGAAAATAATCTCTTCAATACTATACTGTTTTGTAAACACACAGTAAACAATCAGGCTGTATAAATGTTTCTTTTCATTAAGAAGTATAACTTCTTCCAGTAATTAAAGTCAGCAGTTAATCTGATCCTTGAGGCAGCGTATTTCTGAACAAAACAGATGGAAAACAGAATATTCAAGTTCTCTTTTCAGGCATAAGCATAAATTTCATTATTGATTACATCAATTTGGTGTGCAGTTTTGAGAGATGCTGCCTCAAATCTTCTTCCACTGATACTTGCTTTATTGGAAAATCAATCCATCCATCCAATGTGCCGCAGTCACCCTGCCATTTCTTCTTCCTGTGTTCTCAAATGACAGCCGCAGGAGTAACCATGAATTGTTGCTATTGCCACAGGGCTGCACTTCCAGGGCCCACAGGACTCTCAACACCAAAATCCAACCCTGTGACAGACAGAACTGGACTCTGTTATTTACGTAAAATAATAGACCCTAACCCCTGAAGCCACTCAATGCAGGTTAATGCAAGCTAGCTATCAGTAAGTTGTGCTACAGTCTATGTTGCAAAGAATTCAACTTGGTGTGATTAAAACAGATAAGAAGCAGGTTATATAAATCTACTTACGTCTGTACTTAGATTTTAGCAATACATTGCACTAAAGTTTGTCTCAAAAAGACCTGCCTGCAGGGTGTACCCTGTAATGTCAAAGTCATGTGAAATGTAGGTCTTGCAACCGCATATAGCTGAACTGAGTAAAAACCAGTTCTTACTGATGTCATTTTTATCAACCAGAATACTAGCATTCTGGGCTTATTATACAGTTGTCTGGCAGAAACCTGGATTTTTATTTTTTTCATGTAAAATTTTGTGAACACTGCCATAGAGTAGTAACGCATTTCTTCAGCATCGTGTCAAATGATGGGTAGGTAGCAGAGCACCAGCTGTCAGCAAGGCTGAAAAACAATGAGATGCCTGATAAACCACAGGTTTAATTATTTTCTCCTTAGTTTAAATAGTTGGGGAGACTGAGTAACCCCTGTTTTAATTGCCAGAAAGCAGTATTTCTTACCAAATGAACTTTGCTTATTTGACCAAGTGGAGATGCTGTTGTTCTGACAATAATCTCTCACCATGAGAAGCATGAGGATTTGCACAGCCTCTGATCTTGCTGTAAGGAAGTATTTTTAATGTTATGTTTTCATTTTCCCCTTTCTCCACTTCATTTCATTTCTTATAGCAAGCATTCTTTTGCAGTACCCTACCTGATTCCCCTCTTTCACCATATCTGCCTAAACCACAAACACTGATGTCATGGATAACTTCTGGTGAATTACTATCAAATGTTGTCTAATACAGAGATGTATAAGATCTTCCTCTTATACCCACAAAGCTTATAAATCAGAAGTCACTCTTGTTCTAATATCTCACTTAAAACCAAACTTCTCACAGCCATCAGACTAGCAATACTCTTGAGACGAGGAAAGGTGTGGGGAGGAAGAAGCAGCAGAGAGAAGAAATTGCGTACTGACCACAGATCCCCATTCCCACGTCCCGCTTGGTGTTAGGGGTAGGGAAGAAGGGGCTGTAGTGAAGAAGTTGGGCTTTAACGTATGTTAAGCTTATGTAAATAGTTGTTATGTTAAGCTTATTTAACATTAAGCTTCTGTAAGTTGTAGTTATTCTATAAGTGGGAGTAATAATGTTAAAGTAAAAGCAAACCTACCTGAGATTATTTATACACACCAGACATTTGTTCTCAGTGTAAATTATTTTTAAATGATGTTTACTATAGCCCTATGTTGCAGGACACTTAAAACTGGTATGCATAAAAGTGTGCTCTGTCAACAGCTGCAGGGTTTAAATACTGTACTGTAAAAAATAGTTTGAAAGAAATAATTCCAAGTTTCATTTGCTGCCCTCTTGAAATGACAAGATATTGTGGTTGTTTGTGTGTGTTTACCCCCAAAAAAACCCTAAACCTTTCTTTCGAATGACTTCTGCCGATGATAGCATATGTAGTCCTAATTTTAAAGCAGTTATTTTCTTCATATTTTCAAATGAACTACTTGCAAACTGAAAGTTTAAGAAGACTTCAGTGAATTAAAGCTGTTCTGACCAGAGAAACTTTAGTAACAGAACTAATAACAGATACAAAAGCAGGAAAAGCAGGAAATATTTCCTCCCTGAAGTCCATTTATTAGTGTATACCAAATAATCACCATTGGTTTTCAAAGCTAAGGTATTGAAGTCTTTTAAGTTACAACCTTGAAAATATAAAATGTTAAAACATTTTGGATCTGGATCTGATTCTATTTGCAATTATATTAGTGTAAGAAAAACTAAGTTAATAAAATTATGCCTTTGTAAGACTAATGTATAAGTAAAAATCGACTGGTTTTGAATCCCAAAATGAGTCAGTCAGAAATCAACAAAAAGAATGGGAATTTGAGACAGCCTTATTTCTTTGAAGCCTACTCGAGAATCTGTTTTCCTCTCCAATCTTGGTACAGACAAGGAGTAAGTTGAAAGAATCAAAGCCAACCAAACAGTGAAAAGCTGTCTCGTTTATGCAAGACTTACTAATTAACCTTACCTTCACCATAAGGTCGATTTTGTGGAACACTGACACTGTTGCATTTCTTTTATGTGCTTAATTTCCAAGAAAGCTTTTTGAAAATCCAGACAGCATTTTAAATAACACTTTGTCTTTAATGTGCCTCCCCTAGTTTTGCAGGCCAAAACATGCAAGTACATTGTGGACACTGCTGAAAATAGAAATTTTGGTAAAGATTTTAGAAAAATTGTTATTTTCAATTTGGAAGTTGTTCACTATGGTAGTGTGCCAGTGTAACTGAAGGCAATGGGGTTTCATTCAGTCATGAACAAATCACTGTAATAAAAATGAACAGTGTTTGTGTTGTATTCAACTGAATGTAATTGAACATTTTCTACAGAGGCTGTGTATTCAAATTCTTTGGAATAAGCTTTTCTTTTTGTATAATTCATGGTGCATGGAAATAGTAACTGTATAGAAAAATCAAACTTCTGGATAGAAAAAATAGAGTACTGTGGTGTTGTACCTGTGCATTGCTAGTGCAGCATGCTCATTTAGAGCATGTGAGATAAGTGGAATATAGCAATTTTGGACATGAAACAGCAGTATGCAGAGCTTCAGTGAGAGGAGGAGATAATAAGTATCATTGCTTCTTGTGGGGAAAAGCCAGCCCACTTTATCTTTTGTAAGTGAAGTGAACTCCCCATGCACTTGGAGCAGGGGCATCAAGACACATATTTGATATAAGGGCCACCATATGACACTGCAAGAACAAATAGGAAGAGACCTTCACTAAAACAAATACAAAATGAAACAGTCTTAAGAAAACAAGAAAATATCAAATAAAACAAAGTTTACTGTCATGAAATTGAGCACTAAATTGCTTGAATTCACGGCAGAGTTGAAAAAAGAAACTGATGGCTTTGAATTTCAATTCAGTACATTCTAATCCAAGATTGGGAACTTTCTTTCCTTTTACCACTGTTTCTATCCCAGTTCTTTTACCATACTAAGAGTATGTGCAAAAGAAAGGATAGGGCTTGTAAAAAGAAACCAGGTGACTGTGTTTTCTTTAATATGATCTAATAATGGTGGTTCCACTTGTGCCTACATGAGAAGAGGGATCGAATTCTCTTCAAAGATGCTGGCCTTAAAATCCATTTATCTGGGTGAACATGAATGGGTCCAAGAATTTAACTCTTGCTCATAGGCTTTTTGTTAGACTCTAATGAGATCTTTCAAGTGAGACTTTATACTATGGTACCTGAAAAACACAGACTACACTTATAGCATGTAGTCCTAAATGTAAAGAATTTAAACTATTTACTGTATATTTGCAAATTAATGAGTTCTAACCTGAAAGTTTAAGAAGACTTCAGAGAATTAAATCCTATGGCTTTTCTGACCAGAGAAACTTCAGTAGCAAATACTCTAGGTGGGGGCAGCTGCAATAAAGTCTCTAGCGTTCTTGAGTCGAGGGCAACTGTCCAAGCTTGATAGAACCTGCTAGAGCTTCAGGTCCATATCCCTGTTGGCTCCTTACCTCACTGCAGCAGATGTCCTCAAGTTTTTTGGCTGTTAAAGTACTTACCATGAAAGCTGAAAGCATAGTGGAGTAGAATTAAGTAATTGACTATTCTCACATGTGATTTGGAATTTCAATTTGCTTTTTTTTAAGATTTTGGAGAAACTTAAGAATTTATTCATGTTGCAGGGGGAGCAGCAGTGACTGCTAAATCCAACAGACACAACAACAGATAGGCTTTGTGGTTGTCACTGACCTACTATAGTGTGGAAAAAAGGCCTCCAAAACCTGTGTATATTCAAAAACTCTGCAGTTTCTATTTTAAATCTACAAGAATTCTGTAAAGAGTATTACAAGTTAAACAGAGAATATTAAATATATATACAAAACATAAAACCTTCCTGGCTAGAATTTTTCTAAATTGATTTATTTTCAGTGCATTTGGAGAATATTTTATGCATCAGTATTCAGTAAAGACTGAAATAAGCAGTAATTCTATATTTGTCTTTTCAGGTCTCAATGGAGATGATTTCTTGGAGTTAGGCCTCCGTAATGGCAGAGTAGTATATAGTTACAATCTAGGTTCTGGCACAGCAACAATCATTAGTAAACCACTTGATTTGACACTCAATATTCATGTCATCCGTCTTGGCAGATATCTCCAAAAAGGCTGGCTAAAGGTAAGGAATCGTTTCCTTTAGAAGGATAGCTTTTAGATGAGCATGTTCTTTTTATTCATATTTTATATGGAAAGTTTAAAATTTACTTTTGTGTTTTCCTGTTAAGTTTAGAGGACCATCTTCATTGGGAGCTCCTAAATAAGGTAAATTCCTTTGTTGTAACAAATATAAATGTTTCATTGAAAGGTGAATGATCAGAAGAATAGAACTGTCACTTCTCCTGGGAGACTGGTTGGACTCAATGTTTTCAGTCAGTTTTATTTAGGAGGCTATCGTGAGTATGCTCCAGAACTCCTGCCAAAGGGATCCAGATTTAAGAACGGCTTTCAAGGTAAACATTATCTACTGCTTTCAATTCCTTTTAAAACATGCATTAAATTGTTTCAGCTGCCTGTGAAATAAAGATCTAACATCTCTTTTTCTAAGGAAACAAACTAGGATGTCCCTGCTCAGCCAAGCAAATTCCTGCGGCTTTTTTATTATTTCAATACAATAACTAAGAAACATTATGCAAAGAGACGTTTTGCTAAATAGTTTTAATACTTTCTATTTCTGATAAAAATGGAACTTTGCCATGATATCATTTTCTTATCTGTCACTGTTGTGCAGCATCACTCCAAAAGGATTTCCTTTCTCTGCAGTCAAGTAGCTTAGATTTTTCTCCGAGCTCGCTCTGACCATTGTTACTGGCAGTGCTGGTTTGGGTAATAGCTTTCATTCTAGAAGATTCTTTCTGATAAAACATCATGAAATCTGATTTTTTTTCCTGACATCATGATCTACATCTCTAGACAGTACCTAAGTAATTCCTGTTAGCTGTATTTCAGCTATTTATCTAACAAGTAATTAATTATTCCTACCACAAAACTGATAATTGAAGCTCTGTAAAACTCTTAATTCAACTCTTACCAGATTAGCAGTGAAGTAAAGTATTTGTTCATAAGACTTCTGTATTTGCATTCCTTACTTCCATAGGAATAATGTGTTTAATATTTGTGAGGTAAACTTCTATTTATTTTAAGCACTGGAAAGCCTTTTAAATGAAAAGAAAATATTTTGATATAACAGAGCAAATTTGAAGTTCTCAATTGAAAATTGGGGCACTTTATGAAGGGCAAGCATAGCAATAAAATTCACTTTCATACACTACTTCACTCCATTTCTACTAAGACCATGTAACTGCTTCTTTTCCAGCCACCACGTTACTTTTTGTTCTTACGCAGAAACTTCCTCAACATCAATTTCTTTTCCTGTAGTTAACTTTTCACTCAAAAAGACATATGAATTAACATATCATCTGTCTCCATCTTTTCAGGAAATATGGGTTGAATAGCTATAATTTTCATAGCTTCTTAACAGCTTGCAAATTGGCATATCATAAAACATAATGTCTATGAAAGTATTTTAATACTGTCAATATTTCTGAAATACTTCTGGCCTTTTTAATATGCATGCTAATGTTAGCTGTGACCAACAGGAATCTTGTGCTTCACTTCAACCGCAAACATTTTGCTAGTTTTACAGGTTCCTCATGTTGCAACCGTATTGTGATGGTCAAATTTCTACAAATGCAAGATGAAAAATCTTCAAAAAAATAAAAAGTAGTTCAAAGTTCATGTACTGTTAGTACCCTATTTTTTTGATTTTTCTTACTGTTTAAAAGAAGTCTCTACCTCAAAATTTTGTCAAATGTGTAGAACATACACAGTTTTCTCTTTGTCCCTACCATTCACAGTATTAAATCTATTACATTTCCTACTTCATTCCATGCTTCACTTCCCAGCAGCAGCTTGTGTCTATTCTCCAGAGCATTTTGACTTTCAAGGGAGCTGCACTTCCCTATGACCAATTTCTCATGACATTTTCAGATGTCGTCAGCACCTCATTTGCTCTTCTAGCTCAGAAATAATCTCACCAGTTTCAGCTCTCAGGATCCTCATGATCAGAAATAAACCTCCATAGCCCTTCTCTAGAGTGGGAACTGCAATACCACTAATATAAAAGCATTTTACTTCAGCCAATCTACAGCTATAGGGAGCCCACAGAAAAACGCTGAAAGTGACAGCCAAGATTAATTTATCTAGCACATTGTTGATTAAACCACTCAGACTTTTGGAAAGCTGCTGTTGGCTGCTTTTAAAGACAAGATTTATTAAAACCATTTTGCTTCTAATACCAGAGTGTACCTCTCCTTTTGCAAGCAATCACTGTTAGGTCAAGAAACATTGAGGTCAGCCTTGCTGCTGCAGACTAACTGTCCCCAGTGTCAGTGTGCAATCATTTAGGATTTTTATTGTGGTACAGCTACTGTTTCAGACCATTTCCTCTCCTACCTACATGCCTTTAGCAGTTGTTGCTCAAGGAATTTCTGGGGGGGGAGGAGAAAACTGAAAAGAAATGTCCTTAATAAACTGTAATTTAACAATAAAAAGGTTGGGAGTTTAATGTTTAGGAAATTTGTGCATTAGCACCTACAGATTCTTGTGGTAGGCTGAAGAATGTTTGATGGTACCTTGAATGATTTAGAAAACTTCCTTCAGCCTCTGTGATAAACTGCATTTGTAGAAATTTGGCCATTGCAGCACAGTTGCAACATGAAGAACCTGTAAAACTATCAAAAACCTGTAAAACTGGTTAAAGTGAAGCACCAGATTCCTGTTGGTCATCCCTAACATTAGCATGTAATGGTAGAGCTCTGATGAAGCCAAATTCATGTGGAGTTTGAGGTGCTGTTAACTTTGAACTTCATCTGAATTTGTAGCTCTTTTTGCGCTTATATGTGCCTTTTGTAATGTTAACATGGTAGTATAGTTTACTTAAGAGTCCAGCTTTTCCTTATTGACCTATAACAGTGCAATTAAAGGACCTTTGAGAGTTTTCTGAGGTGTGTAGCAGAGCATACTGCCTCTGCTCTAAAAAGTCAGGGTGGGTTTTAGGTAGCTGCAAGTCTTGTGGCCAGAGAGACTCAGCCTGCTCGTTATGGACAATTTGAAATGCAGTATTAAAGCAACTGCCTTCTATTCAAGTCTGCACAACTCAGCTCTATGACTCACCTACACAAAATGAGATAGAGAGTTATTTAGAAAAAGACAGAAGTTACAGCTCAGTTTCCAGACTTCACATAGCTGAAACAGGCAGAGAGAAATCTGGTGACAGGTAGAAAAAGCAGCAAACTTCTAATGTTTCATGGTAAGGCATGAAACATCATAAGGCATGAAACATGCCGCCCATGGTGGCATGATGCAGTCTTTAGCCAGAAAGAAGTGAAGAACAGAGAAGCAGGAGTAACTGTTTGATCCTGTAGTCTTGTAAACAGGATTAATTATATAGACGCAATCCATTGTTTGACAGCAAATAGTATAAAATGAAGGAGTAAAAAGGCAAAAGAAGTTCATACTATTAAGCTGAACTGCTGAGGAGCCCTTTTCACACTGAAAGAGCCACCTTTTCACATAAATGATTTTGCAAAGAAGTAAATGAAATTCCAGCTACTGAAGTCACTTTTTAGAGTAAACCCAGAGCTCAGTGGTGCTCCAAATGGATACAAATATAGCCTTGTCGTCAAAGTTTATGTTCATAATAAAATGGAATACACTGCAAGCCTGCCAGGGCAAAGACTGCTTTTCTTTGTGTTCTTGCATCACAGATGTCCTGAAAGGAAAGTGATTTCTGAAGCAGTTTTTACTCAGTGTTGCCTCTTGCATCACAGTTTGGTATGATCCATACAGGACCTCTAGGTCTTTGGCTCACAGCTCAGAGCAGCACTGGGTGGTCACTGTGGGGGCCTTCTTCTCTATTGGACAAACACCACACTACTCATAAACCTTGAATAAAAACAAGGAAAAAACAAAGCATTTCAGGACAGGTAGAATTCTAGAAATGTGTAAATTTAGGATATCTATTTCTGTAAGTTGCTGCATTTTTAGTACATTTTGAAAATGACTGCTTTCTGTATTTTTTAGTCAAATTAGTGCCAAGCACTTACAAGCAGGTAAGGGACACTAGTGAGAAATTTTTGCAAAAAATTCTTTATGTGATAAGCATATATGATGAAAAAAAACCAACAATGAAAGGCTGAGTAATGAAGTTGTATTTTCTATTATAATCTCTGAAGTTTCCTTGATCCATTATTGGTAGCTTTTTGGTGGTTTGAGAGATCTGCTAGCCTGGGGTGAAAGCCACAGATTAAATTGAGAGTGAAAAAAAAAAAAGTAATTGGCAGAAAGCTCTAAGTGTGGTCTAAGGAGTCACTGGCCAAACGATTTCAAATAAAAAGATAATGTACCCTCTGTGAGTACACTGTCTTGTGTTTCAGTTTACTTGCCTCAAACTCTGATCCCCCGAATCAAACCAAGTCTAACTCACAAATTCAGAAACTTCTTTTGAGCTGCTCTTACAGACTTGACTGTGTCAGAAAACCTCTCCACTATTCAGAATAGTTGGCAGTCTCTCATTAAAAGAGGCCCAGAACAGGCAGAGCAAAGGGAATTCAGGTCAGAAAGAAAGCACATTCATCAACTGATCCCTCTGCAGGTTTTATAGTGCTTGTTACAACAGGCTCAGATTGCTTCTCTGAGTCCTCCATCTGCATCCCACTAAGAACTAGAAGAAATAAGAAAATTAAATGAAAGAAAAACAGTTAAACTCATAAAGCTGGGCCAAAATACTATTGTACCTACCATATGCTCTGTTTACAAGTGCTCAAGAATTGTTCCTAACCTAGATGTTCTGCTGGTACAGCTAAACTTGTCATCAACACAAATGACAGTTTATTTTCCATGATGACCTTACCAGTTCTTAGGTACTCAGTGTGCTTTCCATTGTTTACAAAGAGCTCTGGGCTGCTTTTTCTTAGCACTCCAGCAAGACTCGGGAGAACAGAACATGCTTTATCTGCTATTGATAAACAGATGAAACATTAGTTAGGATTTAGTGAGCATAGAGAGACCTAAAACCAGCACTGTTAAAAGCAGAGAAGCAATAATATGAAGATTGCAAATAATCATCAAACCAGGTTATTTTAAATTGCTTAATGAGTTATCTGTCCATATAAACAGAACCACAAAATGTGCGTAATACGGAAAAAGCCTACAAAAGCTACTTTTAGTAACACTGTTCTAACTGTAATTAAAATAGTTATCTTGCTGTAAATATTATTTCTAATTTGTTCAAAAAAAATTATGCAACATTCATTCTGTCTTTCAGGTGCAAGACTTTTTCTCATATGATTTCAGTGAATCATGCATAAACTTCCTAAAAAAGCAGTGTGATGATTATTTGCAATCTCTGTATCATATCGTTTCCTTGATTTTAATATTAAGCAATGAGCCTCTGGCATGCACTGCTGAATACCTACTTTCTCATTATTTCAGGCACTATGACAATTCACAGCTAAATCATATAAATCAGACTTAGAAAGGTATTGGTATTTCCAAATACACTACTGTACAGACTTAACTAAAGTGATTTTTAGTTTGAAATTGTATATATTTATGTATAGATGTGGGTGGCATTTCAAAAGTCCTGAAGACTACTTTTAAATGTAGCTTTAAATCAATTGGATGTTCAAGTATATTTTGAAAAGTTATTTGGGGTTTGATTAAAAATGATATACCATATGCACAATCTTCAGCTTTGCTGTACATAAATAAGCATGTAAATCTGGAAACATGATTCAGAAATACTACGGAATTAGGTTACACCCATAACGTTAACCACTGTGTGCAGTCACTAGGAAGTGCAAGGACTCTCCAAAGTCTTTGCCTACAGGCTAAGCAGGAGCTGCCTGGAGGTAGAGTGTAAGGAACACCTCTGCTTCACTCTGAAGCTTTCGCTCCCCTTTTCACTTGGGATACCAATATATTACCAAATCAAAAGAATGTCAGGGCATAGATCCAGGCGCTGGCACCCGATCATCTCTGCAAATATATTCTTACAGCGGTCCCTGACAAATATTTGGTTTGTGACAACTACCATTTTTCCAAACAATTCTTTGGTGTGTTTAGGGACTTAACATAATCTAGGAACCATTTCCCATCAGTAGTCTGGATGCAGCTATACTGTTCTAAAAGTTTGGTAATACAATCATGACTACTAGCAGGTCACTTGTCCACAGGACCAAGTAACGGGCCCTGGAAGTGTTTGCCTTAATAGTATACATTAAACCTTAGAAATGTTTTCTGAGATTAAGGGTCTAAAGGGGCAGCATATGCCTACTTTAAAATGTGATCATGTGTGACGTGATCTGTAGGTAGTAGGGACTGAAGCATTCACTTAAGAAGAGGACTATTTCTGTCTTTCCTTGAAGGGATCCTTTTCAGCCTAAGGAGTTTCAGATCCACGTTCCAATATATTTGTGTGTTCTCTAGATCCTTACATGCTTTACATTAAACAGACTTCCTGATGTCTGTTCTCCTTTTCTGTTGTTGTTTTTATTGTTGTGGGATTTGTTGTTTGTTTTTTTTTTTTTGGGGGGGGGGGCAGCTACCATTTTATCTGATATAGGGGCATTCTTATAAGACCATGCATGTGTAAACACAAAGTTATACCTAGTCACTCCTTAGTCCACTGTCCTGCTCTTTGGTTTCTTTTGACTTCCTGTGTCTAGATTAAACTCCATTTATTTTTTTGTTTGACTTTTGAGGTTGCATTTTTGATGTTCAAGTTCGCACCAGCATGAATCAAGAGTTTAAATCACCAGGAAATCCAGAAGGTCACCCTAATTCTGGTCGCAGTGTTGGACAATGTAAAGATTCCCCATGCAGTTTAATAAAATGCAGAAATGGTGGGAAGTGCATAGAAAGTGGCTCTACTGTTTAGTAAGTATATATATATATATGTTTTAGACTACAGCATGGTCTGACCTCTAGACTTATAATTGTGGTAGTTTAGTGGCTTGGTAACAGATGTCTCCAGGAGCCTGTCACCTTATCAGGAGGAAGGAAAGAATGAAAACTGCTGAAGGGTTCTTTTAGTTACACAGAGAATTTTAATCTTACTTTAATAAAATCAGAATTGAAATATTAGAATTATGTATTGCCACCTCCTGGGGAACTTTCTGAAGAAATTCCATGGACTGGTTCTACTCCACTGAAGTCACTGGCATCCAGACTTATGACAAAATGCATGGAAAGAACTAGATGGGTAAGAAAGACATTTTTCAAAAACTCAGTGAGAAGCTTAGCTAACAGAGAACAAATAGCAAAGAGAAGAGCTTGACTGCCTTAATATATAAACATGGTTGATGGAGTAAAAATAGGTGAGTTCTATTCCCTGGAAAATAGTGGTTTTATCTAAGAACCCATTTCTGGAGTAAACCACTGGCTGCCCAACGTCAGAAAGTTCTGAGCCAGTTTAAATCCTTAGGGCTTTCCTTACCTAGCACCTATGCATCCTTCTCTCGTGTTCAGTCACTCCTTAATACACACAGCTCTTTGTGCCTCCAGTTGTGATTTCTGTGGATGTTTTCCTGACTCTCAAATGCACCTTCCTGGTCAGTCTTCATGCCACTCAAACATTCATTCATGGTTGCCTTTCCAGATCTGCTGGCTAGCTTGCCCATGTAAGACCTTCTTAATCAATTTCAATCGAAACAAAGTGTATTAGTAAGAATCTTATGTTGAAATAGGTTGAATTATGTCAGTTCATATAAGCTGATCACCTGGCTGATCTATGGGATAATAAGTGGTGGGAAAGGGCAGCTGGCCCGGATGTGTGTATGGTCTTTCATGCCTCATCACTAACCATAGATGAATCGTAGTGTCCAGACTGTAAGGCATACAAGAAGAAAGTACACGTGCTGCTCCAAATTGCTGTTGTGTGTCAACACTTCCATTGTAATAAAGCTTGTTTTCAAACACTTTGTAACTCAGCTGTAAAACCTTTGCTTAGGAGCACTTTTGATTTTGGAAGTATCTGCCAAGATTAATTATACTTGCTTCCCCTCATGTGCTTCCTCATGTGTTCATTTATTTACATGTATTTACATATTCTTTTAAAAAGACAAAAGTGCTGATTTAAAACATCTGAAGACACTGATTGAAAACACTGCAGACAGCAAGACAAGAAGAAGAAAAAAACAAGTTTTGCACAATGGAACCTCTGTATGATTCTTCTTCAAAACAACAAAGACCTGTCATTCTGTGTGCTACAAAGAAAAGCATTTGCATACCTGCCAAGCTAAAAACAGTCTACTAACTGTGTGTTGGAAAGAGCGTTATATGGTAACTGGTTTTGCTGCCCTTAGACAAATCTTCATCTGCAAGAAAACCTGTTAAAAACTAGAAGCTACTACAAAGCTATTAAGGCGGTACTAAAATTTGAAATATTCACCCTTGAGAGGTGGTGTGCTGTTTCCTCCCCATTCCCCTCACAAATGTATTTATAGTCTTTTAAATACAGAAATGAAGGAAATGCTTTGAATTACATAATTTGGGATTGCTTTCCATTTGTTGCACTACATTATGCCCCAATTAATGCACTTTGCATGATCCTTCCAGAAATGTTAAACCCTTGATATTCAGAGTGTTTGATCTTTCTGAGGAATAAGAAAGGAGAATGGCACTCTTTTCACATATGAGGATATTAGTGGAGGTACAAAACCAAAACTGCAAGGAAAAAAAGGTATCAGAAATGCAGACTCTCATCTACCCACCTACACCATCCACCCTAAATCCTTGCTTCAGCAACTTTCCCAGCCATGAAAAGTCATCTTCCCAACCATAAGGTACACAGAGCCACCACCAGCAAGATTTAGAGAACATTTGGAAAGAAGGTGGCAGGCTAGAGTGGCAGCTGTTGACATAGCCATATTGCAAGCTTGATATGATAGCAAAGATCTTTTTCATCATTATGGTTTCATAATTAGCATTCCAGATTTGTTTAGGGATTGTTCTAAAATAGTGAGATTCATTTTTTTTTTCCTCTGGGTTTCATTTGTTTTTAATTTGTTGTGACTTACTGCTGAATTATATTCCTCTCCTCGTATTTCAGGACAGCTAGCTCTTCACATACTATGCATATAAGCATGCATGTACTAGTAATGGCCACCTTTTCCTCTCACAAAAAAAGTGAAACATTGCCAAAGAAAGAGCTGTGGACGTAGAACGCATATCTTTTTTGTCAATGTAGTAGTAGCTGTCGATATCATCTCACGTTTTCCCAGAAGCAACTTCTTTCTGTTTTCAAATTATCTGTGTTCCTTTGAAAGCAATGTCCTTGAGGGAACTGGATTTGTGTTCAAATATTTTTCCTCCTGAAATGCAATCTCTCCAGAGGTTTTTCCTGCTCCTTTGAGCTATTTTTATGTCTTACTTACACCAATGTGCCAGAAAGTGTGCAATGCTGTAGATTCAGTTGCTATAGAGATAATGCTTTGATTTAAATGGAAGCAGGGATATATAGCATTACACTTTACATTCTGGCCAGAAACAGAGGACAACTACTATGTTTTTAAAAAATAAAGATGAAATATTTGAATAATAAAATTAAGACTTTTATATTCAAGGGACAATAATATCCTCCATTATTTTATTTATGGCACAGAATCATACAAAATAGAAAATACATATAACAAGGTTGTTTATGATGTGTTATGGCTATTGCTTGTTGCTGAAGTAAGAGAAATAGCATGTCTTGTGTGCACTTTGAACAGAACATCAGGCCTAACAGGCAGAATTCAATTTTTTAAATGTAAGCATGTACATGTGCTGTCACTCTAGATGCCGTGGGTAGACCATTTGACCTTCAGCTGCTGCTTCAGAATAGCTTAGGACTCATTTAAGTCCTCTGTTGTATCTCCAAACCTCATGTAGATTTTCCTGTACTTTATAGCTTTTAAATAGCACTAGTCACTTCAGTTTAGGAAATCAAACCATACATCTATATGGTAGAGGTATGCCCCATAAATTTAGCTGTTGTTTCATTATTAGGTTTAATTCAATTTGAACCCATTTTCAGAGCATGGATGGAATTAAATTTTAATGCAAGGACATACTTGCATAGCTTGTAAGGGTAAAGACACTTCTCTATTTATTGTGGCTTACCTCAATAAAGGTTTTGGAGTGAATTTACTATCTAAAAATTGTCATTCAAATTGGCTTATTTAATGGGACACATTTGTAGTATTCTATTGTTCTCTGTGTTTAAGTATAGTTAATTTCCTTCCAACCTTAATCTCTTCGGACTCCGTGTGAGCTAAATGTATAAGATCCTACACAGTCAATGACATTCTAATGGCACAGATCCTGAGATACTTTTTTCAGTCTTTATAGGATGTCCAGAAGAGCACAAGTCTTCTGCAGCTCTTCTATCTTATCTGCTGGGTTTGTGCAGATCCCTCAGATACACCATGGCATGTCAGATGACACTAAATACCTGTGTTGAGGCAACTGAATGCAGCATCTCATCATTAGAGCCATGTGTGTGTTGGTTTGTGAGATTGATAGTGCTCAGTTCCCTTAACAGTTTCAGTTGGATCGCATTATTGATTAGCACATGAGCTCAAGCACCTACTTGAGGATCCCATTGCCTAAACTTGAGCATTCAGTGGTCTCTATTAGTTGCCTCTCACGTATCTCTAGGAAGGCAACATCAAGCATAACATAAAATTAGGTGTCTAGATCTCAGAATGAATTTCACCTTTTATATCTAAAGAAATTCAAGTAACATCTGGACGATGCTCTTAGCCGTATGATTTAGTTTTAGATAGTCTTGCAAGGAGCAATAAGTTGGACTCAACAATTCTTATGGGTCCCTTCTAATTTGAGATGCTCTGTAATTCTAAATGGGTCTTTAAATCTCTAAGAGTAAAGGCGGTAGTGATGTTGAAAGCCATTGTGTTCTCCTGGTTTGGAAAAACAAGCAATGACAATCAATAAAATATAGAGAAAACTAGACCAGCATAGCAGGCCACATGATGGAAAGGATTTGAAAGATTGCATCTTCCCTTATCTTGCTAAAGATTAGGAAATCTTGCATCTAAACTTTCCAATCCCAGTCTAACTTTCTTAGGACTGTTAAGAGATTTCATTCTTTCACAGACCTTTGCCACTGTAGCCCACAGCAAACATGTTCAACTCTTCACAAATAATTTTCAACTCATTTAAAAGCCTAGCATTTTAAGGTCCTAAAAGACAAGAATGAAAAGAAATTTACACGCAGACACAAGCAAGAAAAAAGGGGAAGAACCCTTGTGTATGTTGCCCAACAGCAGTAGCTTCAGCTCCAAACACCCTGCTTCCCAGCCCAAAAACCAGACATTTCTGTTTGCACTCAGGGAGTTAAATTACTTCCCCTTCTCCGTAGCTTTCATGCATCAAAGCATAACATTTATAGCTGAGACAGGAAGTGTTCTGATACTGACTTTGATGAATTGAGGTGCTTTTGCTTTTGCAAGGTCCTGTCCTCTTTTCCCCTTCATTCCAAATAGCTGTTTATCACTCTGAAAGGCTTGTTAGCTGCGCTTTGTTTACATGTTGCTGTCTTATCTAAAGGTTCAGTGAAAGAGCAGAGTTTCACAGACTCCTCATTAAGTTTTGCCCAGAAACATTGAGCTGATTAATGGGGTAAGTGTAGTGCAGTGAGTTTGAAGAAAAATTCAAGATTTTGCACATATACAAGGCATGGCCTAGGAGTCAACCAAGATATACAAGTTTTCATTCTTAGCTCTGAGAGTGAAAACTTCCAGGGAAAAATCTGTAAGTGCTCTTATTCAAGTGAATAATTCTGTTTATCGTAAAGTGTCGCTAAGTTTCAAAATACAGATCAAAAATATTTCATTTTAACTATTTTTAAACAGTTTAGTAAGGAGGGCAGTAGTAACATCAATGCTAAGTGTATTCTTTATTTAACAATTTCTATAGAATTCATACTAATTTTAAATTTGCAGTTACGGTGAATACTAAAATATAAAATAAAATGTTTCCTATTGAGTACATATTTCTTTTACGATAAAATAAACCTAAAATTACCATGAGACACTTTGTTACTACACTTTTCTCTTAACCATTTTGGTTCAGATGACTAAACACAGGTGTCCAGACTTGAAAGTGTTGATTAAACTGCTACTGACTTGTTGATTCTTTTGGTAACAATGTTGCATTCTTTCTTTTCACTTACCCTTGTAGCTGCGACTGCCTCACTGGATGGAAAGGTGCATTTTGCACAGAAACAGTGTCAGTGTGTGAACCTGAGCACATTCCTCCACATCTGTGTAAACAAGGTGGTACTTGTGTGCCGCTGCCTAACGGCTACACATGTCACTGTCCTCTTGGAACAACCGGTACCTATTGTGAACAAGGTATGTCAAATGGATAGTACACTGTACATACAGGTATGCTATAATGCCTTGGTGGAAAAACACAGTATGTTGCAATATATCAATTAAATGTGACACAAAGACCTGAAGTACAAAATAGATTTTACATTAGAAAGTGGTGCTCCTTTCTATTAGAAAAAAATCAAAAAAGAAGAAAAAAAGCTATGCATTTTTAGATATTGTTTTCTAACTGCTTATTTTTTACAGCTGTTTCTTCATTATTTTTCAAATTATTCGATGAAATTTTCTTGAGCAGTGTAGCTGTGATTTGTTAAACGCCAAGGGGACAGAAAGCCTTGCAAAGCAGCGTTACAGTGATTAGTTCAATTCCCAAGCTCACCATAACAAGTATGTTGGAAGTCATTCTTAAATTCTCTATTCCATATAAGAATGTGCTTGCTCTATTTTATCTGCTGCAAAGAGCTTTTCAGGGCTCCTTAGATGAACTTTTCAACTTTGAATTCTCATTTCAAGTGAGCTTTTTGAAAGTAATGCCATCTGGATTCAAGACACGAATCAGCAGGACAGATGCTATACATAAAGCAGGTAATTAATCAGGTAAACACTCCTGTGTTCTGGTTTCAGTATAGATTTGGATCTTCTTGTGATGGCCACTATTACCAGTATAAATAGCGCATATCTGAGCAACAGAAAATTGTATTTCTTGTAGATTGTCAACCTTTTAGTAATTCCTCTACCTGGTAAAAACATTAGAGAGCTCCTCTCTGGTTTATTTAAAAGATGTGGTTTCATGAATAGGGAGTATAGGTCCTGACCAAACTCTTTGCCCTGTGTTTCACCTCAATCTGTCAGAATAATGAATTATCATGAGATTTTTTGAAGTGCAGTTTGCACTTTTAGTGGATGGCAAATTGCTAAAAACCAGCTGCTTATCAAGACTGAATATCTCATCTCTGGATTGATGGTTGTTATTGGAGCCCAAAGAAAAAGAGACAGAGAGCAATGAACAGCCCAAGGGACCAGGAGAGAGCAAATGGTAATTAAATGATGGGGACTAATAAATGCGCAAGAAAGAAGGGGAAGAAATGTGAGAAAAAGACAGATGAGATTTATGAGGAAAAAAGCAGAGAATAACAAACAGTAAGAAAAAACAGGACTTTACCAAATAATAGCGACCGGTAAACACAGGAGAACAGTACAGACTGCATGAGGACAGGTCAGGTGAAGTGAGTAAATGGGGCATTAGGGGTAGAACCACAATAAGAAAGACTACTGTGACCACAAATTTGAGGGTGCTTAAATATAAACTGACAAAAATCAAGCAACTAACTTGCCTAGCAAACATTAAAATTTATTGTTGGTCTTTATGAACTATGTACATGGGTGATGAAAGTATACCTGCAGCTGAAGACATAACTGTTCTTAAAGAGTAACATGAAGTAGCCTGCTTAGAGCAGCAACTCAAACCACCAAGGATGCAATGCAAGGATGCAACACAAAGATATGGTACATTATGGTTAAGCTTTAGAAGTCAGAGCTGCATGAGCAAGTGTTTGGTAGTTGTAAAACTTAGTTAGTACAAAGGTAAACCCAGGGAAAGCAACATCAGTTAGAGAGCATAGTTTTAATAGCTCATATGGCCTGAAATTCACAGAGAGGTCCACTTTCACAATGCTCATTGCCAAAGTGTAAATACTGAGCAATATTCTCAGAACCTTGTAGTAAGATGTGTATTAAATCATGTATTTTAGAGGAAGTTAGAAGAAATCAACTCAACTGATGAAAAGAGGGTAGTAGTTTCAATCATCCTGCATATCCAACAGGCTGTACATGATCAATGAATATTCAGTGAGTAGTACACTGGTATTTTTTGGTCTGACACTCTGAGATCAAATATTTCACTGTACATTTCAACCTGCCAAAGCAAGTGCCAGGACTTGCTTTTCTAGGAGAAAGATCAAGTGGTATAGCAGGTAGGCAGCAGACTGTTGACTGAAGTGTAGCAGGAAGATGCCTATGAAATTGATGACCTATTTTGGAAAGGCAAGCATCCATAAGGAGCACTAGAAAGAGAGAAGAGGGTTGAAAATTACATATGAATGGGTCCAAGGAACAAAGCCTGCTCAGGCAAGGCAGCGTAACACATTAATTCTAGAATAAATTAAAGCTCCACTTCTTTGGTGTTCTGTGTTATCCAAACCCATTAACACGCATAAGACAGGATGGCTCTTCAAGGGTGCAGGTTTCTAAAGGTAACACTGATGCAAATAAATTAAAAAATGATTAATTTATACTGCTAGAATAAAAATCGGTTGCAATGAAATGGGAAGGAAATGGAATATTTGTCTAGGAGTCTTTTTTACTTAGTGTAAACATTGTCATCTGGACTCAGACCACTTCTAAGACTGCTCATGACACATGAAGCAGCAGATAAGTCTGTTCCATTGGTTTGAAGAGGTCAGAACTGTAACAGTAACACAGTAAACCCAGCCCAAGTCTTGAAGTGCCTAAAGAGCAACCAAACATTGCCAAGATCTGGCACAGTGTTAATTCTTAGTTTATTGCTACCTTAACCATTAGGATTAAGAATGCAAGGAAAACAGTTTATCTAGGATTTTTTTTTTTTAACGTAGTTACATTTTCCACCAAAATATAATGTTAATAAAAGCTTTTGTTCATTTGAATTAAAGTTTGCAACTGAAGTACCAGACAACTCTAAATTGTCTTCTGATTAAGTGAACCTTCAACCCACATCAGCATGCAATTTAGTGTAGTTATTTCATTAACACAATGTTCAAAACCAACAGAGGTTCCAGCTCCCCACACTTTGCGGAGTCTACTGCATGGCTTTGCACAACAAATTCCAGCTTATTTTTTAGCGTAATGAGTACCTCTGTAATTAGATATCTGAAAGGGTTTCTGAAGAGGGAGAAATCTCTAAGGTACTCGTTGTTTCAGCTCTCCTGCAAGTGTATTGTAGACATACTGGCTTCAGTATGATTGCTACTTGTGAGAAAAAGTAGCAAAGATTGAGTGTCAAGTATGATTCTTCCTGGGGAAGAAGCAACAATCGAAACACCTTTTGCTGGAGATAGTTTGATTTATAGCACATTATTATTATATATTTGAACCCAATATCTGTTTCACAACTAATAGTTATTAAGGGATGTGAACATTAAGAATAGGTATGTTATCCATGACTGTCTGCAATTGTATTCTAATCCCTACTAGATTGTGTCTCAGCAGCTTATTCCTCTGTAAGAACAGTGTCCCTCTGGGAGGCTAGTAATCCTGTCCTTAGCAGTGGCCAATAATGAAGGTTTAGAGAAAAGTTTCACACAGCAACTATATATGACATCTCCTTGAAGTAATCATCAACATCCAAACATTTGTGGCTTATCTTTTTGTTGTTGTTGTTGTTTTCTTGGGTTTTTTTGCTATCTGTTTAGTGGTTTCAATCACATCTCTCATCTTTTCATAAACAGTATCACTTCAGACAGTGGAAAACTTGAGCAAAAATCAATTTGGAGTCAATGAAGTTCCTCTGACATTCTGTTAAGCACTGAGATATATTTACACATAAGCTAGAATTCCTCTAGATACTAAGCATGTGAAACTTATGTCCTAGATAATTTACTTGATTCTGTGGAGGAATAAAGAACCAAATAATTTCAGATTGTTTAATTGTAAGATTTCACAGACGTGATAATATTCTTATTTAAGAGGACAGCAATGTAATATTTGAAAGACTCTATAGATGGCAGTATTGGAGAAGACTTGCCAATGACTAAAATAAACCCAGTGTTGATCACAATATTTCCATAAATTCAAAATTATTCAGCAGTTTTCTTTAATAGGATTAGTTTGCGCCACATACTTTCATAAAATCTATTAAAATACTTTTTCTTGACTTTAAGGCATCATAGTGAATGCTATTGCCCTTTTCACAACGAAATAAGTTAATAGGTTTCTTCAACTACGTATTAGTCTCTGAATTCCATAGCTACAAATACTGCATGTCAGTGCACAGCTCTTAAAGAAATGAAGGCAAATGTAAAGAGCTTTTCATTGTTCTATCTCAATTTAATGAGATACTTCTCAAGCAATAAAGCTATTTCCTTGATGAACAAATGGCAAGCATCTTCTTTTGCCCATGTTTATCAGCTCAAGTCAATTTCCTGACTTTCAGATATCAAATTCCATCATTCTGATACAAAAAATACAGCAAATTTTTGAAAATACCTGATAAACTGTCAGAAAAGAAAAAATAATGAGAATTCTGTAACTAATCCTTCTTCATAGTCATGATGAATGAATGAAAAATGGAAGAAACTGACTTTTGGAATAATTTTTACTATAAAGGACTTCTTCTTTCTACATAGTCTAGAACTTTACTTGACATATTTTGATTGCTATTGTAAGACAAACTAATTCTCAGTATGAATTAGCTCAAGACTTTTACATGGCAAGACACCTTACATACAAACACTTAAACACACATACATGCATGCAATGTATATGTTGGATTTATCTGACAATGCAGTTAGACTTGCTGGCTTAATGCACTAACTATGTCACAGTTATTATTTGAAAACTTGTGTTTCTGTGTTTAACCATTTAAAGGATAACTGCAGCCACTTATTAGCTTAGTTTGAACCTTCTGTTTCCATCAAGCTTTCCTCACAGCTTGAAGCTGCCAACTGCAGCAGGTCCTGTGCTTGTTATACCAACCAGGCCCATGTGGATGGCCTGGAGATGATAAAGCATCTCAGTGGCAAGTGACAAACATATTTAAATAACTGAAGCCTGTCTTATGTTATATTGAAAATAATGGATACTGTCATGCTAAATGTAAGTGTCTTAATGCCAAAATTAATCCCTATTTCCCTGACTTTGATGAAGACCTTGGGCCCACTGTAGGACACGATCTGGTTCGAGACCATCTTAAGAACCTGAGCGTACACAAGTCCATAGGACCTGATGAAACCCATCCACGGGTCTTGAAGGAGCTGGCAAATGAAGTTGCTAAGCCACTGTCCATCATATTTGAAAAATCGTGGCAGTCAGGTGAAGTTCCCGATGACTGGAAAAAGGGAAATATAACCCCCATTTTCAAGAAGGGGAAAATGGATGA
>JANHGB010066447.1:0-49706 GCA_026283785.1 Coracopsis vasa | reverse complement strand
CCTGCCATGGGCAGGGACACCTCACACTAAACCATGTCACCCAAGGCTCTGTCCAACCTGGCCTTGAACACCACCAGTGATGGAGCATTCACAACTTCTTTGGGCAGCCTGTGCCAGTGCCTCACCACCCTCACAATAAAGAACTTCTTCCTTATATCTATCCTGAACTTCCCCTGTTTAAGTTTAAACCCATCATCCCTTGTCCTATCACTACAGTCCCTAATGAAAAGTCCCTCTCCAGCATCCCTGTAGCCCCCTTCACATACTGGAAGGCTGCTATGAGGTCTCCATGCAGCCTTCTCTTCTCCAGGCTGAACAGCCCCAACTTTATCCAAAAGTAATTCATCATGGAAAACAGCCAGGTGAAATGTGGATGGTGTGAAAAGGAGTTTCAGACTCTGACTCACTTTTCAAAGCCCTCGGGGAACAACAGACTGGAGGACATCTTTTCTAACACTGAGCTCAGTTAGCTGATATCACAGACAACTCTTCATCCTTTTCTCAAGTTCTATCTTCATCTGAGGATTATTTTTTCAGATAATTATTCCCACTAGCAGGCTTTGTAACATTCTGATTCCATCTGACATTTGGGAACTTTCTTCTGTTCACCAGCTTAAAGCCATTCCCTGTTGAGCTTCTATCACTTTTGGAAAGTTTCAGTGTTAGCCATTAATTTCAATGAGCTGTATTTTGCTTCTCATTATGACCTGATGTTTATTCACATCCAATGCAAAAATATCTCTGCCACTTGACTGCTGTTGTCCTTACATCTCTCTCTGGCCAAAATCAGAATGGCAAAGATAAGCATATGCTTAAAGCAAAGCTTATGCTTACGTGTTTAGAAAAATAAAGACCTTACCTTTGCAATAGGAAATGAAAAAGTTAACAGAATCACTGCTGACTTCTGTGCCTACCTTATTCTGTTGGATTAAGGTCATTTCTGTGTTTGATTTCAATGGCACAAATTGAAATAGATTTGGAGCAATCTGGGCCTTACAAAAACAAACAAAACTGTCACATAGCAATTAAATCAAACTCTATGAGTTTCCTGCTACAATAATTGCAGGTGCTTTGTTTCCATATACAAACCCAACTACTAATCAGCCAGTCATTAATCTTAACTATCTCTGTATGTCATCTCCATGCATCTTAAACAGATGAATAAACAAGGTAAATTGAAATGTAATAGATTTAGGTTATCTGCTCCTTGTAAGATTAAATAAAATTAAACCTAGTGTGCCAGTTTCCACACTTGGATATAAATGAGGAGAGAGGGCAAGAAGCTCATATGAAACTGTTGGAGCTAAACCCACTCAATAACTGTCCAGGTTTTGATTATGCCTAAATTTACAAACTGCCTGTTCTTGTGAGTCAGCTCCAATATCTCCGTAATTGTTGGTGTAGCCATGAGAGATGAACTCTTCTTCTGAACAGAAGAATATGATGCACATGTATGAGGGCTTTAAATATCTGTTACAGCTCAGCAACTGTTGCTCCATTTATCTCTTGACTTTTATGTCAGCCAAGTGCATCCATAGACCTGAAGCGGGTTTGCCTCTTCAGGTCTATTTGTAACCCCTGGGTTCAGACCTGCAACCACAAAACAAAGCTCAAAATCAACCATGTCCCTGCTCCCTCTTGTGGTACCAGCGTTATCGTTCCTAAAGCAAAAAGCAGAGCACAGCAGTGGAGTTACAGCAGCAGTTTTACAGGGTTTCTTTAGCTGAAAAGGCCACGATGCACAGTGACCTGATCCTTTGCCTCTCTGATGTCTTAAGCTGGAAATGATGTTGGGTATTTTTCCTCTCTGCTCTCCTTTCTACATACATTCATGTCCCAGGGTTACAGGCGGATCAGCAATGTCTTTTGTAAAATTAGCTGTGAGTCACAGGGGCATGACAGCACTGGCAATCGAAGAAGTGTATTCACGACAAGCAAATACAGCTGTAAAGTACAGCCAGTGGGAGAAAATCAAGTAGGAGAAATTATGTTAGTTTAAAATGATGGGAAAAAGAAAAAAGTACATTTAAAATTAGAAATCTGAATTAGAAAAAAAATCCATCTGGACTTAAATCTCTGGAAGTTTAAGCCCTGGTGTTCCTTTTTACAGCAAAACTTTACTGCTGTACAGAAGGCTGCACTGATGGAAGGTTTGTTTCTTGTCCTTTGTGATGTGGGATATAAGCACAGAGGAAAGGTTTCCCCTTCTGCCACTGCCAGTTACTCTCCTTACACATTCACTCTTCATAGCCACTGCAGTACATATTGAATCTTCACTTTATTCAGATCAAATCAGCAAAGTAACACAGGTATTAGCTGGCTGTCGACAGAAGACACAAAGCTAGCAGGGACTGAACTGATCATCTCATCCAGCCTCCTAATTGTAGCTGTCAATCTTCCATGCGGTGTACATTATAAACAAACCACTTGGAAACTCACTTTGAAAGCAAAACCAGGCATTAGGATTCAGATGCCATACACCTGAGTGAGGATATCAAAAGGATTGAAACTATATCCAGTTTAGATGGTAAGCTTTTACAAAGTACCTTTGGGAAATATATGTAAACATATTAATGCTTTAAAACTTAAATAAGGTCCATTGTGTTGCCTGAAAATATAAAACTACTAAACTACCTGTGGCAACACTGCATCTTGTGTCATTTATTATTTGCATGACGTACAAAAGGGGCTGTTGAAAGTAGCTAACATGATGATTAAAAAAGCATTTAGAAATGAAATTGCAGAATGGTGGCTTCTTGGTGAGTAAATTCATTTGCGGTTTTCAAAAGAAGGATGCAAAAACCCCATAAGAATCTAGTAAAGGGTGTGAAAAATGTTTGTCTTTCTAGAGGAAAGAGAGGAAAAAAGTCACCATTAATAATCTGATTAGCAAGAACACTCTAACATGGAGCTGTTCTGACCTATTCACCGCAGCAGAGCTGAATCACCTGGATTAGCAAGAGTAAGGAAGTGGTTTTCTGATTTAGCAAGAGTAAGGAAGTGGTTTTCTGATTGAATTAAAGAAAATTGCATCAGTTTTACAGTGGCAAACCACTTAAGGCAAAAGATATTAGAACTTTCTAATGCATTCCATTTTGCCTGACACACAGGATCAGCTTTTTCCATGAAATATGGCACATGAAAATGTTTTTAGCTAAAGCATTCACACATTTTGGGTAGCGTTTCTGCTTGTCGTTTGAGGACATGGATCATTGCAGGCTCTGATTATCCCAGGCTATATTCTGAAGGGAATCATCTACAGGACAGAAGGGTTTTGCAGTGCTTGACTCCATAAATCCAAGGCAGAAAACCTGGCCTCTTTGATGTCAAGGAAAATTGCTTCTAAGGGAAGTCTCCTAATTTTTGTAGCCTGAGATTAATGCTACTGTCCTGGAACCAGCAAGACTCATTCTGTTCACTATGAGAGCAATCCTACGGCAGCTTTAGGTTTGTTTAGACTTTTCACTCCAGACTATGCTGGATGACTATGCAGTTAGCAAGTCTGTGAGGTGCCAGTCTCATAAGCACATGAAACTCCACTGGCCTGAATACATCTTGGTGCTTAGTTCCCTAATGTCACAGGCATGGGTAGATGACATACTGCTGGGCACAGACAGCTCCGCACGTGGAATTTAATGTGCCTTGGAAACTCGGAAGTTTCCAAGCTGTCCATGAAGGCCTGTTGACGGAGAATGGTGAGGAACCAGCAGAGCGCATGCATGGGCATGTCCCACACACAGTGTAATAGAGGTAAAAATGAGCCCTTTGGATCATGGGGATGAATGGCTTTTGATTATCTGGTTGTGACTACAGTGGGAGTTACCTGGCGATTTCTTGTAAGGAAAAAAATGCACTTAGATGCTCAATTTTTGCCACTGGAAAAAGTAATTGTTTTATGGATATCTTTTTAATGTACTAAATGTGACCTCAAAATATCCAATTCCTCATTTTATTCCCTTCCCTTTTCTTCTTCTATGTTCTATAAGTACTGGAGAAAATGTCTAAACCTTTCCAATACATACATTGTCATTCGGGGAAAAGAGATTTATCATTATTATAATATTTATATTTATTTGGTTACTTGTCATTGTATTAATAATAGTAATAATGCATTCTACTAGAGCATTTTCAATCAAATTTAAAACACCTTTGATTTCTCAGGTTTAGCACTTTCATTTCAACGTTACTGTTCTCATGTGTTTAATATGATTCTGTGTCACTTTCTTTCAGCTAAAGGAGATTCTCAGTCATAGGCCATGATTATACTGTTATCATTGGTGTATCAAGAGAAAAAAAAGCAAAGATCTGGCAGCCAAACTATTCAATAAACTGAATTTCCATTAAAGTTTTTACTTTCTCAAGTGAAGAAAGGTTAAGGACAAGAGCATCATAATTCCCATTTGGTTTTGAACTTCCACATTTTGCTGCATTCATTTTCATACATTTGGTCCATACATAACAGCTAAGCTTTCATTTCTGATGTGGTAAACCTAGTCATGATTAGGTGGAAGTCATGTATATGAAATATGAAGAAACATACCTATGTAACAAAGGATTTTAACAGAGAAGGGTGTATAAACTCTTTCCACCTCATGTTTATACTATTTTCAGGTCCAGAACACTTTTTTCAATTATTTAGACATTCTTGAATAACTTGTTCCCTACATCATAGTCCAAAAAGGACCATTCAAGGTTGATCCCAAACCAGATAGACCTCATAGCAGCCTTCCAGTATCTGAAGGGGGGCTATAGGGATGCTGGGGAGGGACTCTTCGTTGGGGACTGTAGTGATAGGACAAGGGGTAACGGGTTCAAACTTAAACAGGGGAAGTTTAGATATTAGATATAAGGAAGAAGTTCTTTACTGTGAGTGTAGTGAGGCACTGGAATGGGTTGCCCAGGGAAGTTGTGAATGCTCCACCCCTGGCAGTGTTAAAGGCCAGGTTTGACAGAGCCTTGGGTGACATGGTTTAGTGTGAGGTGTCCCTGCCCATGGCAGGTGGGTTGGAACTGGATGATCTTAAGGTCCTTTCCAACTCTAACTATTCTATGATTCTAAAAACCACACAAAGATGGCAAATGCTTCTTAAAATACTATGAAACATCTCATCTACCAACCTAGAGAACAGAAACATGCAATGGATCCAATTAATAGTGTTATACTCAAGCAACTTCACTAAACATGGAACTCAGTTGCTAAACATTCTGTAGAGGACAATCCAAATTTTTGTTTTACTTATTAGCTTATCACAATGTGGAAATGGGAGTCTGAAAGAACATACGGAAAAGCATCCAAACCTTCTATTTCTAGAAGCCAAACCCTTCTTAATAAGGTGTTCTGAAATATCAACCAGTTCTCCTGTTTCATCCTTGCAAAGAATTTTCACAGGCAATGCACAAGCCCCATTACTTTCCTGAAAAAAATGAGCAGGACAACATACTACAAATATGCATTTCCTCTAAACTACAGGTGTATTTTTTATTTTATTGGTACTAACTGCAAATCGGGTGTTGCTGAACAACTGATGCTCATATCAGAAGTCACAAAATTTATTTAATCCATGTCACAGTTCCCATCATTTTACCAACTGTTCTAAAGATGACATTAAAAAAAGTAACAGAATAAACCCCTGCTTTTTCCCTCAGCTGTTTTATTGGAACAAGCTGCCATCAGACACCAAATAAATCAAACCTGCATAATAATAAAATTTTTTTAACCATTACAAGAAATCAGCTAACCAATGATGTTTGTACACAATGATGTTTGTCTGAGGCTTAAAAACTAATATAGCAGCTGCTGAAATCACTCTCATCAAGAACACAGCATCTGTCTCTTCTGTCCACAGAAGCTCTCAGCATGCAGTGATCTCAAAGATATAAATATTATTCTTCAGTAACTAAATACATGTAAGACTGTTCTTCCCACACTGTGTAGCCAAACTGCTCTAAGGCTTCAATGAACAACAAAATCAGAAAAAGAAAAAGCATCTTTTCCGGCAAAGCAAACAGCAATCTATGCCAGTTCCACTTACAATTTTTTGAACAGTAAAATATTTAGGAGAAAAAAAATAAAAGAAAAAATGATATCCTGACAGAAATTCTACAAATACAAACCTGTATAATCATTTTTACTTCTGCCCCAGTTAGGTAATAGGATAGACATTCACACGCTGTTGCGGTCCACTGCGTGCTTCCACCTGTTGGTCTAACAGAGAACAAATTATAATCTCCCTTAGTACATGAGAAATTGTCATCTCCTGATCTTAACCACAAATCCTTCCCTTAACCGAGATCTGCATTTTTTGTGTTTTTAACTACCTGAAATGTCACAGAAAAGAGAACAATCTCTGTTACAGTCAACAGTAAAAAGGAATGGTCACTCATCTCTGGATCTATCTGACAGGAAGAACTGAAAAAACACAACCTCAAAACTTTAAAGTGAGGATTGTGAGTTTCAGAAGTATACCTGCCTTAATAGAATGAAGGAAAATCCATACTTCATCTAGAAATTAGGCTTTTTATAGTCTGTCAGGGAATGGGTATTACAAACATGGTTAGTTTTCCTTCACAGTACAGAAGGCACACAAACTAATGCATGGGAGAATATCCCAGTTCTCTTTTCTACAGTCTAAGAAAGTCCTGTACATTTTCATGAGATCTGATTAATCTCAAATTCTGAGTCAAGGAAAAAAGCATTCAGTGAAACAAGAAAAATCTTTACCACTGGCCCAGGATTTTGTAATTAATCCTATGAATATTCTTTCTATTTGTAGCATGACTTCTGCTTTACTGGTATGTAGCATAACCCTTAGAAAAAAAAACCCCAACCTTTTATAAAATTAATCACAGCCACCAACCTATTTCTTCTTTATCCAAAAAGCAAACTACTTAGATAATCTGAGATAACCAGTGCTAACACAGGAAAATACTAAGTTATGTCATTATTTGTTTCTAATACTGCTACTCAGTATAAGAGAAAAGCTACCTTATATCTGCCAAGGAACATTCAATTGCTAATGTCCTAATTATCTTCATACTTTCCTCAAGTTTTCTTAGACAGTGGATATCGACTGTTTTTTCAGCTCCAGAATCGTAAAGCATTACCTGTTTCAGAGAAGAAACAAAATGAAATAGAAAAAAGCCCCTCCTAGAGCTATCTGCAACAATGGTAAATTGAAGCATGCCTGAACAGGTAAACAAAATTCAAATATTACCAACATTCCACAAATGGCCTTTACACTGAAGTCCTTCATCACACAACACAAATAACCACCACAATGTACTGAGAGGACAAAACACACAAATATGCTCAAAGGACAACAACTTTACACAGGCTTACTTGAATAAGAAAATTTATTTTCCTGTGCTTCAGTTATGCACAGTTTATATCTGTAGACCTAGGAACACTGAAATAGCTCCCCTCCACCAACTGCTTTTTAGTCTGACACAGTTCAATAGCTTTTTGAGGGCTCTCAGCCTTAAAAAGCAGATGATGCAAAGCAGAAGTATAAAAAGTCCCATTTCTGCTTCCTACATTTGAGGCAAGTAGTTGTGATTTACTCCTGAAATGGCTCTTCTTGATGCTTTTCTTTCCAAATGAGTGCAACAAAATGCATGTTTAAAGCAGCACTGTGTGAAAAGTTACCGTGGAAAGTGTAAAACCTAAGTGCACAGTGCATCACCATCTGTTTGGGGCCCAAGCAACAGCCTGACTACATGTGTTCCTGTAGTGGTGCACTCAGTTCAACTGGCTCCATCTTCCAGCAAGTATCATTAAGTTTAAATTAATGTGACAACCCTCAGGTTTATACAGCTTCTGGAATCTAAGCTAAACTGTTAGGTTATAGCATGGGAATCTGTGCCAAGACTCAAAGTGTAGTGTAAACATACACAAAGTTAACCTCATGAGCCTTTGTCAGCTCCCAGGTTCTCTGCTAAAGGCGTGAGACAGTACCTTATTTGCAGTAGCATACAACGTAACTTAACTCTTGGTAAAAGCAAAAGGCTCTGAGAAAATATTAACACAGAAGTAAGAAGTAAAGATTTGACATTATTTTAATCAATGAATGATTACAAACTTTAGAAATACAAGTTTGAACCCTGTTATGATACAAGGTTTACCTCTGCACTTGTTTCAGAGACAATCCTGCTTATTTGACCTCTTTGCCACTGTTTCAAATCATGTACATAAACGGCACAGTGCATTCCACTTTCCCACTTCGCAACTTGGGGCTGGAATTCTTTGTAGATGGCAGCCATTTTCTCCTGTAAACTAACATTCAAAAAAACTACTTTTTGGTGGTATAATTTTATCCAGTGAATAAATGGTTTATTTAGTCAATCACTGTTCAACTAACATACAGTGAAGTTTTAGTAACTGTTTAATATTTTATTGTAGTTTTTCTTCATGACATTAGAAAAACATGAAATGGAGCTTCAAAATACATGTGATCTGATTAAAATTCTGTAAAGCTATCATGTTTTCTTAAACAATGGATTTAATCTGAGTGATCCTGATTGTTCTATATTGCACCATTTGAAAGATGCACTATTTTCTCTCAACAGCTTGAAAAGTATCATGACACTAAATGAGTGTCATGACAAATTCAATGGGACTTTAGGTAGCTATAAGCAAGAAAGTAAAAAGATGAAAGAAACAAGAAGAGGCAGGAAGTAAGCGATTTGCACTAAACAATGACATTTCCATTTCACTATCTTCAAACATTATTACCTAAATATTACCTAAATATTTACCAAGTGAAGGCTGATACACTATATCTAGAAATTGCCTTCAAACTTTTCTAACAGCATATTAGAATTGTGTGGAAAGAAATACTTGACTGGAATTCTATGACCTAGGATACCAGTATTATTTAACAAGATTTCTAATGAAGGAATGGGGAGGAGAAAAGAAAGCAGAGAGACTTAATTATTTTGGATAGTGCTGCATTTATCAGGCCCCAATACTTACTACATTTAAGATGATTTGAAATAGGAGTCAGATCATGTACTTAATTTGAAATCACAAATATTTAATAAACCACAACATAGTGCCCATCTGTTTTTTGTTCCTATACTTTGCTCAATGAAGCCATATAAAGTCAATAGCATTTAAGAGTACCCAGTACCAAATGCAACCCTAATCAGAGTTTGTTCTAGCTATACTTCACCAGTTTGCAATTCGAATGCCTTGAGAAAAGTTCTTTGAATTTTAGTACCTTTTCAGTATACGTTCTGATGACAGCCATTGTACAAAAATTTTACTAGGAGATACAACATGACTAATTCTCACTTGTAGCTGTTTATTACAAAGTAATCTGAGATCTGCTTCATCCATGGATTCCATGTCTATAGGATTTAAAGCTTCTAAGGTTTTAGGAATTTCTTCTATAGGAACATTCCATATTTCATTAGGCCCTACAGCAGTACTTTCGACATACCTGTAAAAAACATTAAATACTTAGAATGGAAAGTTTAAACACATTTTAAACAAAGTGAAAAAATTGCTCAATAATCCCACTTCAACATGACAGGAATCATTCAGCATTAAGAGAGCTGAATGAAGAGTAACTCAGAAAAGCAGACACCCCCCCTCCAGCAAAAGACAAAATCAGTTCTAAATGCTATTTCTGAAAAACTCATGATAGTAACATTTTTATTCTTCTTCAGAAGGTATCATCGCAGATTCTACTATCAGATGAAAGCACTATGCAATATGGCCTGTCAGCAGAAAAGCAAGCCTGACACATACGGGCTGCTGAACATTAACATTTGTGTCTGTCTTAAAAGAATTACTAATATCATGCTTCTGGAAAGCAGTGTTGCCTCTGAGTAAAAGCTGCAACATTCAACTTGTGTGATGTGTAAATATTCCTTTCAGAAATAAAGAATATTAACTTTAGTGAAACATAGAACTGTTGGAACAAGTTCACAGGAGGGCCACGAGGATGATCAGGGGACTGGAGCACCTCCCAGTGAAGACAGGCTGAGAAAGTTGGGGCTGTTCAGCCTGGAGAAGAGAAGGCTGCGTGGTGACCTCATAGCAGCCTTCCAGTATCTGAAGGGGGCTTATAAGTATGCTGGGGAGGAACTCTTCATTAGGGACTGTAGTGAAAGGACAAGGGGTAACGGGTTAAAACTTAAACGGGGGAAGTTTAGACTGGATATAAGGAAGAAGTTCTTTACTGTAAGGGTGGTGAGGCGCTGAAATTGGTTGCCCAAGGAAGCTGTGAATGCTCCATCCCTGGTGGTGTTCAAGGCCACGTTGGACATAGCTTTGGGTGACATGGTTTAGTGTGAGGTGTCCCTGCCCTTGATGGGGGGGTTGGAACTTGATGATCTTAAGGTCCTTTCCAACCCTAACTATTCTATGATTCTATGACTTAATTACTCTCAGAAACACTATGCAGAATACCAGCTTTCTTGTGCTCCAGTTCTCCTCAAAGCACACTTGCGCTCTTGTCATACTAAATCCAGTCCAAAACCTAAGTGAAGATCTCAGCTTGAAACTAGATTCACAAAATCACAGATACTTAATTCTTTTCCAATTGCTTTATCAGGCTGCACTGAAATACTCACAGTCCCACCCAATGCCCTAGTCTTTAGACAATTGAAGGTTCCAGTGCCGAAATGGTCACAGTGGGGGAATCTCAGACTGGGTGTTTCTTGTTGCAGGTTTCATATTGAAAGCATCTTCAGAGATTTCAGTACCTAGAATAAGCTTACTATCAAATGCAGTCATGAGTTCAACATTTGTAGATTTTGTTCATATACCATTTTCCTAATTTTCTAGTGATTAAGCATTCACTTTCTCTATCATAATGCAAATATTTTAACCCATGTATATGTCATATCCTCAAAGAAAATAACCACTGAGCGATTAGGTATGTAGGGTTTTTGGGGTTTGTTTCTATGGTCTAATCTCTTCTAGGAAATTTTTGTTTACTAAAATATTCATTGGACGGCTGAAATAGAAATTACCCTTATTCTGGTTATAATATCCACATCCTCAGATACAGGAGAATCAGGTTCAGATTTAGGATCCAATTGATTTCCTAGTACCAAGGTTTCATATCTGCTCTTATTACAATTTTTTGGCTCATATAACTTATTCTTCGGCACTCATCTCTTAATATGTGTCGTACTGAAAGACAGTTCTACTGTTGTGACTTTGGCTAGTAACGGCCATTTTAGGCTTTGGAAGACTAGAAGTCGCTTTAGAGATTTAGCCGTGTGCTCCTCAGTGTTACTTCTTAGCTCATAGTAAAGATTGCAACTCCACTACAACAAAACCAAACAGAACTGTAGACTTCACTTACAAAATTGCAGTCTTCTGTTCCACTATTGCTCAGAATAACTATTGCCTCATTTTCATCTCTTCAGGGACAGCAAGGATTACTAATGGCTGCAGGCCTGGCAAAATTACAGCTTTCATGAGTACATTGTTCTTATAGAATCATAGAATCATATTCGAGTTGTGTTAATTTATACTTCTGTTAACATGCTCTACTTGTTAAAAAATGGAAGTTGAGTTGTACTTTTTCTTCCTTTTTTGCTGTATATGGATTATTTTACAAATTCTGAAAAGTTAGGTCTTCAAAGATTAAATAAAAAGTGATAATTCATCAGAAAAATCCATTTAGATAAAGTGATTTTTTTTTCAGTTTTTCCAAATATTTACACAGGAAAAGGAAAACTATGTCTATGCATATCAGAAATCTTTGAGCTACAACCTTAAGTAAATTGCATCTTAAGATTTCCACACAGCCATATTTGTCATTGTTTTCCAAAACTAAAAAAACGACTGACAGAGCTGCTCACTTTCTCTCTATGAATGAATGAAAACATTGAAAACTTCTGACAGTGGAGTTTGAAGCTTTCAGACAGTTGTTTATTGCTAATGAGCTGCTAAAAGTTGCACTGCAAGTGCCAGGACCCTGAGCCCATCCTTCCACCACTTCCTGAGGGTTTGTCTGCTTGGTTGCAGAGCTGGCCTAGGGACAGGACTGGTGTCTGGTCTTGAAAACAGTTTTGCAGAGAAGCCTGAGCAGGAGTTTCCTCCTGCCTTGCTTCAGGAGCAGCTTTTAGAGGCTCTTGCCCTTTATCCTTTGCTGATCTATGCTGCAGCAGCATCACATTCATGCCTTGCCTGGCTGTGTTGATCTGGACCTGGACCCTGAGCCACAGACTGATTTGCAGGCTTGATCTTAACTTCTGCCTCATCACTGTGGAACTCCCTGCTTATCTGGCCTTTGGAGCTGACCTGGCTGCTCCCCTGGCCTCTGCTGCTTGCCTTACTCTGGACAGGGCCCTTGCTGAAGAGGTCCCTGCCCTGCCAGCCATGTCATAACTCTGGTTTCCTTCTTGTTGGAAGCCCTTGTTTCGCTTCATATCCTTTGCCAGTTTCAAACCCTGCTGTGTTTTGACTCCTAACTCCATCTCTGTTCCACTCAGGCTCTGTATTCCTGCTGGGTGGCCCATCACTACTTCCACAGCCTCTGTGCTTCCATCTTGGATTCTGAGCTCAGTTTTTCATGTTGCCTGTAATACATTTCCACTGTAAGTTTACTTGACATGCTGAACAGCCAAATGGGCTTGCTGAAAGTAATGTGATGTAATGCCATCAAAATGTAGACTGGGATGTGTACAAGCACATCTGTTTCAGTGGTGGAAATTGAGCTGCAAGAATGTGACCTAAAAAGTTTTGATCATAACAACAGTTATATAGGATATGTGAGTGTTACAGGGCTGATCAAACAAGGATAGCAGGAGATACCTGGATAGTAGAGGGGAAGAAAATCATGCTTCAGCAATAGTACTTGCAGAAACTTTGTGTTCCCATAGCTGTAACTGGTCTAAAGGGATTTAGAGTTTCTCTTGGTATCATTTAGAAATGTATAGCTTCATCAGACCCTACTACTCAGCTTAGAGAGGTGGGTCATTAATCAGGTACAGAACAGAAATATTTCCTTAAATGCCTGTTGTGTTTACAATACACCACACAGTGCTGAGCACCCTAGTGAATAATGCAGTAGTTACACAACACAGGTCCTACAAATTCATCTTATAGGATTAGCAAAGACATCCATTCACTTCATTTATTTAAGCAAAGAGTTTCTCTGGAGTAAGCATATGTAACACAGCAAGTTTAGCTGAGCTTATTTTCTTATCTTAGGTGGGAAAAGTTTATTGCCAAGAGAGCAACAGTAAAGTACCTCAGCATTTGACATGACATGTCAGTTTTGCATATGCCTGCCATAAAAGTAAATTAAAAATCTTAAATTGTCTTATTCTTCACCTTAAAAGTTTGTCTATCTATAGATGCAATTTTGCAAAAATGAACTTTTATACTGATCATATTTGTGCACTGCAGTAGAGTTAAAGCATTCTGTTCTGAGATACGGGTGTACATTTCCATGTACCTGTCAAGTCAGACCTCCTCCATGCATACAATCAGCACTTACAGGATCTAAAGATAATTTACAAGAAAATTAGAAGGCATTCTAGTACTTCCTGCAGTTAGTCCTGCTGTGTTGTTTCAAAACATATTGCTTTCTGACATTTGTTAGGATATATTTATTGGGAATAAAACACCTTTTTACCAAAATGGGAATAAAATATTTGCATCTTAGAAGTTTCTGAATGAAATTTATTAAACAGAGCATTTTATTTGGTATCTATCAATCGGAATAATACCTGCTTTCTAAAGCATTCAGACATCTGCTCAAGATATGGGTGTTATTTTTTTATTACTCTGTTTGCAATGTAAAGCCATGGATTTCATTCATTCTCTGAGTGATACTATAAAATTACCTTTTTTCATGCTTGTTCTCTCTCTGCTCCAAGGCTTTTTATCATAGCAAACTTCCTTTCATGTACCTTGCAATGATAAGCAATGTAGCTTTTCAATCCTGCTGCAGCTGAACACTTTGTTTTTACACTAGTCCTTGTCCATACTTTCTTCACAAGCAGTAAGGAAATAATTACACTGACAAAATGAGACTGAATCTGACACAAAGACTTTCAGATACCTCATTGTACACTTCACCTGGTATGACTTTTTAAGCAGCAGCATATTTTAATGTAAGATTGACCACTGTGGCACAGTTACTCCATATGTAAGTCTCACTGTGCAAAAATTTGCTAAGGGAAGGCTGACTTCTAAATGATGCATAAAGCAAAAATATCTATGTACAAAATTAATTATTATTTCTGATTGATTTTTAAATAAGAAGACATCAGTATAGGGATTAGATTTTTAAATACTAATGGAGAACATTGTCTTATGCATTGAAAAAATTAAAAGCACCTAAAAATCCATATGAAAATTATTAAGCACTATTTTGTCTTTTGATAACAATTTAGTGATACGAGTTACATAACCTAATATGCTTAGGAAGTTTTATTAGTATTTATCTTCCAGGGTAATTGCTGCTCTTAAAACTATTGTTATTTCTTTCAGCTTTTAAGTATAGATGCCAGGAACTTCACATTTTGGACATTATAGAATATATTAGTACAGACACTACCTAGCCTTGAAATCATAACAGCTACTATGATGCTTAGGATGGAAGTGATTTGTTAATGTAATATGTTTGCATGAGAATGTATACATAGGTGGAGTTACAGCTCATCAAAAGCCTGATTCTGATCATTTAAGCATTTCACAAATCCTTACATATATTCAGAGATTAAAACTTACTTTTAGACTTGCTGAGAATTTGTGATGTTACATCCATGCACCTTCCTCAGAAGTATTAATTAATCTAGTGGTGGAAATGAACAGTAAAAAAGCCAGCCGTATTGTTAGTACCTATTCAAGAGGCATCCTCAAGTCATATGCTGATAAAAAGTGAGAGACCTGGATCCTATACAATGGTGCATCTGTCTGCTGGACGCAGTCCACAAGGAACACCATGAATCCTATTCTGAGAGAAGTGGTGTGACAAATAGATAAATTACAAAATCTTGCAGCATGCTGACTACATACCAATCTAATAACTAAGTTCCATCTGTGATAGGCAATACAAGGTGCAACTGGATGACCAGTGCATTCACAGTGCAGAAAACCTGAGTGTGGAAGGATAGATAGCATAAGGTTGCCTAGGAATGCACTACGAGGACACCTTGAAGGTATATTTGACTGCAAGCAAGTTACTATAAAACTATGAAATTGGAAGAGTGAAAATGAAGAAAGCTGTTGGCTTCTCTGAAGAGAAACAGCATAGCTTCAGCAGGAAAACTGAAAACTGAGGGGGGAAGCACTTAGAGTGCAGGAATTTAGCACTGCTGTTAACTAAGTCATAAAAAGGGCTTATCACACAGAAGTCTAAATATATCCTCCACATCTGAATAGCTAGATTTATTCCTATAATCCCACAAATACAGCAAATTAGCAAGCACTCAATAATGAATTAGCTTATAACTAATATAATTATATCTCAAATATATAATGTTGTTATCACGGGAAAAACTGGAAACAGTTTCAAGTGACATAAACAGCATAGAAGAGTATAATAATTCATCAGTTGGCTGAAATTTAACCAGCTCAGTTTCCTAGGGGTATATGAACATCAGTGCTGAGTAGAAGTGGTAAGACAGAACAGTGAATTTGTGTATAGCTCAAAAGTGTACATTTTAACTTCACTGTGCTCCATTTCAGCGTAAGATAGGACAATTTGAATTATCAAGCATCTCAGCATGATTATCCTAAGAACAAATTTCAGCAACAATTAATGAACACATTCCACTTAAATTGTGCATTCTTATTACACACACAGCAGTTCCTTAAAAACCCTTCACTAAGATTTTCATCTGGATGGTGAAGAAATGAATGTTTATTTTGACTCCTGCAACAGTATTTTACATTTGAATTTCTAAACAATGTAAAATTTGCACTTACATTTATTTGAAAATGAACACTAACAAGATCACATTTATTTTGAGTTACAATTATGGGATTGATTGTTAATGAAAATAAGGCACACAGAAGACAAAATGGCATTGATTTGCTATTATCTGTTTTATTCTGTATCTGGGTTATTTTTAGTCTTTGGAAAGGGAAGATTTGTAAGTATTCTGTACAGCATTTATGAACTATACAAAATAACTGTAAACAACCAGTGTCATAAAAATGCGAAAATAAACCAAAAAGCACCTTTCAGAAGACACTTCCTCTTGTATTTTTCAGATATTTCCATTAGTGATCCATCTTTCAGAAGTAATGAATCATCATGGATGTCATTTGCACCCTTTTATATCCGGCATAAGACCCATATCAAACTGCAGTTTCAGCCTCTATCTCCAGATGGTATCTTGTTTTACACTGCACAGCATTTAGGTACTCAGTCAGGTAAGAATCTTCCAGCTTGCTGGTATCATACATGCAGGTACCTTTATTTTGAAGAAAGGCAGTATATTGAAGTGATTCAGGCCTTCAGTCTCTGTGACTCACTGTCCACAGTGGCTGGGTTTTGAACTGTGAATAATCAAGTTCATCAGAAAAAAATAACAAACCATAAACAAGAAAAAACATAACAAAATTTTGGACTACTCCAAAGCCATCAAGTATTTAACAAAGTAGTTCAGGAAACCATTTTTCCCCTGAAAAGTAACTCTAGCCAGCTTTACAACAGACATTTACTGATACTGATCCCACAGGTTCAGTGCAGCTACCCTAGGATTCACTGTCTGGGTGTTTGGCCCAGCATTTTAAAACGACCAGAGATAAAGCAATAAAACACCTGATCAAACAAGTTAAGTGAAAGTGAACAGGCTGTGAGAGATTTATGAGCTTTATTGCAAGTTTAACTTTTTATTACATAATGCTGAAAATCTTGCTGGGGCAGCATGCAAAAACATGCAAAAGTTTTGTGTTTGACAGCTATGCAGGGTGAAAAACAAATCTCAGTAAGGTATTTCCACTATTTATAGAAGTATTTTAAACTTTACTTAACCATAAAGTCATAGAACACCAGGTTGGAAGGCAACTTGAGGATCATCAGGTCCAACCTTACTTTGCAAAAAAAGTCTATACCAGATATCCCAGCACCCTGTCCTGCTGAATCTTAAAAATGTCCAATGTTGGGGTATCCACCACTTCCCTGAGGAGATTATTTCAATGGCTGATTGTTCTCATTGTGAAAAACATTCATCTTGTGTCCAACCAGAATCTCCCCAGGAGTAACTTGTGCCTAGTACCACTTGTATTTTCCAGGTGATTCCTTGTAACACTGAGTTACAAGCTGAGTTAACATTCCTAAAATTTCATGGCAAGAAAATGTTATTCGCCCACCAGTGTAAATACATTTTAAAATGTAGTCTTTAAGGTGTAAATCTGTTATAATTACTTTATTAACATACTTTACATTGCATTTATATGGTATTTTGCACATATTTAAACAGAAGCGTTACATACCATGACATGATCTTAGAGCAAAATCAAGCAGTATGTTTTGCAGAACCAGGCCTTTGTATGACAAAAAAAAAAAAAAAAATAAAAGCACTTAAGTATTTAACATGTATTTTTACATTCTTTTGCTCAAAGCTTAAAGCTTTGAGACATTTCAATAAACATACTCAAGCCCATATGCATAGAAACACATATATGCCCAAGTTACCAACTTCTTATTCTATACACAGATGTTTTAACAGGCTGCTTTTAGTAAGACTGATAACACATCATACGCTGCTGGCAACTCCCGTTTGCCTTGTTCTAATATCAACCACATACAGAGAACAGCTTCAAAGAAAAATATATGGCATATTTGTAATACAAATACATTTATTTGCAAAGAACTCTGCCTGCACAATGAATCTTTTATAATTCTATCACTTACAGGCCAAACTCTGAGATTCTCAGTGAACAGTTCTCTCCTGTATAAGACTAAAGCATTACACGGGCCATGAAAAATAGAAGAGAAAAAACAATCTCTCTCTCAAGAATAGTCAGAGGTCAGGGAAGCAGCTAGCATATAAAGAAATTAATTATCTCTTTGGAAGCATCAAAGAGAGTGCTAAGTCCATTTAACTTGGACCAGGGGTGTTTTAGCATGAGCATGCCTTCATTCTGTTGCCATTCATAAATGTTTAGTTTGCACAAGAAGAAATATTTACTTTAAATCATTTTCTAGAATCGTAACAATTTCATTTCAAAATAAACCCCATCTTCTATAGAGTAATTTAATTTCTTTACAAATTCCCTACTTCCATTTTCACTGTCCTGAAGTTTTGAAAGATTTGGGAAAAGCTAATAGTCTGAGTCTTTATATTTGCTTTCATATAATCCTGTCAAATCCAGACGGAATTAGACTGATGAAAGACTCAGAAGTATTCTTAGCAGCCAGCAGATGTGAAAGAGCTTTCTGTAGGGGATTAGTTTAGAAAGCACTTTAGATAAAGCCTTTTCTCCTACACAGTTATATAAGACTTAATAAATTGATTGCCAAAATCACAGGATTTTTTTTTTTTGTAAAATTCCTTTTTAATAGGAAGCAATTAGAATTCCTTTTTTTTCCTCACCAGGCAATGCTGTTTTTTTAAAAAAGAAATGAACTCTGATTACGCTGCCAATTTACCAATGATACTGAGTGGCACAGCTGTACACTGGCTTGGCTTGCCACCCATATAAACACTAAACTGGGACCTTCCCTTCAGGGGCATGCCCCTGTCGAAAAAGCCGCTCGTCATCAAAGAAGAATCTTTAGTAGGTGAAGAAATAAACAAGAGGATTCCACTAAAACATTTCCTTCTTGCTTTGTTCTTTTCAAAGAACGTTACATGCATTTCTAGAAAGGGTGGTTAGGTGGCTATTCTACATACTCCTCTGACAATGTAATTCCTTCAGTACACACGTTTGAACACCTGGCAAATTGGCATAAAATGGAGAACATCCTATGAATCTTTATCTGTTAACAGAATTTCCTGTAATTCTGTCAGTCATTGGTTTTCTCGCTTTACCAGATGTTTCTGAATGTGCATCATGAATTTACATCTGGTAGTATTGATTTCTGCAGGCCCTGAGAACATCATTTCCAAAGTTTGGCAAAATTTACGTGGCTGGCTACGTTAGTTATAAGCTGGAAAGAAACCCCAATAAGTGAGCTGTGTATGAAGATTTTAGTTTGGAAACTTGCAGATATAATGACAATGGGACTTTTTCCCCTTGCTTTGATTACTTGTTCTATGCCAATGAGGTAAAAATGTGGGAGATACAGACACCAGTATGCGCTGTTTCTGAGTGAGTCCTCTGCAGATAATACAGAATTCTTGTGGAGTTCAGCAGTGTCAGTGAAAGCCAGCCCAATCCACATTTTCTCAAGTGCAGTGTATCCTATTTCTACCAACAAAAGTGTGATAGCTTTTAATTCAGACAGCATTTGCCAGGTGCCCATCAACAGCTTGAACAATGAATAATTCAGTCCATTTACATAGCAACCACTCTATATATTTGAAAGCCTTGGCAATCTGGCTAAAAGTGAGTAAGAAGCACTACTTTTTTGTTGAGTTGCAGCATTACTGAAGCTCTACATTTGTTTATGAAGGTGGGTTATGCTGCGGACTGTCTGCACTGTTCCAAAGTCCAGGCGAGGGTGATGGAAAGGTTTGCTCCCTGATAAGATGAGAGAGAACAGATATACTGGGTGAATAAGAAGGAAGTCAGGTTAATAGACAGAATGGGATGACTCATGCTGAATTTAATACTTAACATTTGAAACAGCAATGCACTGTCTCTCTTTAATATGATTATGTTACCTAGTGGGTCTGGAAAAAACCACAGAACTTCAACTCCAGATACTTAAGGCATTTCAGTTTAAAACCTTGAAGCATGAAAATCAGAGATGGCCGGTATGGGGGTGTGATGTCTGCACAGTTTTCTAAGACACTGCTTATGGCAAAAACTGGATGATGGAACTGGACTGAAATCTTCTGGAAATACTCTAGAAATTTCTAGAATACTCACATGGGAGAAGTGTTGTTTTCCTGATCAGAAATAAATTGATTATCCACCCACTTTCAGAACAGGGTGGTTAAGTATTCTCTCTTGGCAGCCGTTTCCTTAGCCAGCAGGGACATCATTTCTGCTTTGTCACTAGTTTTGTGATCATTTCTATGGAAATTATCAACATAAGAAGCAGAACTGCTGGTTACCTACGTGACACCCCCATTGTCCTGAAATCTGTTGCATACGAAGTGTTGTTGCTACCCATTTGCCACTGGCAAGCAGACCAAAATCATGACTGGTATATTGAGGTTGCTCAATGGAGGTTGCTTCTAGCTGCTGAGATATGCCAGGGTGAGAGTGGTGACTAAAGTAAGCAGAAAAACTTTCTTTACCAAGGAAAGCAGCATTTTTGATAGGCTGACTGGTCTAACCTACAAATAGATAATCACCCACACCTTCTAGATGCATGAGCATCACACTACCTGCTGGATTGTTCCAGATCCCAGCTATGCCTTTCTGCTCTGGGGTGGTGCTCCAAGTGGAAGAAACTTACTGCTTACTTACAAGTTCTGGCCTTGTGCTAGAGGATGGAAAGGTGAGGAAAAAGCAACAGAAGGCATAGACTGAGGCCATCAAACATATCTCCAAAGATGCCATGTCAGGGCTCTGAAATGGCTGAAAGAACCAAGTCTATAGATGTTCTGTAACCAGGAAACCACTGCCTACAGCCCTTGAGACACGTTACCCCGCAGAAGCTGCTGAAGCACTGATTTCATCAAGGCCTCTGATCCAGGATAACGCAGAGGCTTCTGCTTAGTAACACAGGATGAGAAAAATGACAAGCATTAGCTGTCTTACAAAGCTTTACAAGGAAATCTAGACCTTCAGTAGTCCAGGAACTCATCAGTTAGTTTTGAGCAAAGAGGGAGCCCTTATGGAGACCTGCATCTCTGTATCGCGGGGGACATGACACCTGCATCAAAAAGGTGAATGCCACTGACTAGAAGACTGCATTCACTGCTTCCAAAGTTACTTAAAAGGATGTTTTGGAAGATTCTTTGGCTTTACAGAGTAGTGGGAAATCCTTCTTATTGTTAACTTGTGGTGAAGTGTGGGAATAAGTTCAGGTACTCTGGAAGGTAAAAAAGGCTTTGCCTCATATGCATACACATGGAGCACAAGGGTACACTTTCCATCATTGTGGGGAATCGACCCTGAAAGAGTAATGTTAAAAATACCAGGACACCCTCCCTGCCATGCTCTGTCAGCCTAAGATCCTCTGACATCATATCCAGTCCTCCTGGGAAATGTATGGCATTAGGCAGATTTGATAGTGAAGGCTGTAACTGCTGAGATCTTTGCCTCTGCGAAGATCAGCTTTACAGCTGTGTAAATTTAACACTATCCCATCTGTTATGCATGGTAATACTTCTGGCACGAATACGACATCCCAAAATATGAGTGCAGCATTCCAGCATGCGTTCCCAACTGTACAAAATTTTGACACATTATGATGTGGATTTCCTGTGGAAATATAAAAACATGGTGACCTGCCACTGCTTAAACGTGATCCCTTCTCAAGATGGGGATATATACACACAGGCATGTCCAGATAAAGGCTGAACATGGAAGGGCATTGTCACCATTTGTGGAATTTAAAACTTGACTGTGTGACTGCAACTAACTTGATGACAGACTTATGTACTCATGCAGAATAGTAGCAAGCTGAAATTTTTTGTAATGCATTCAGAATCAATCATTGTAAGTCAAATCAGCAATTTTCAGAATCCATCGTAAGAAGTCATATAAGCAGATGTCATCATAGATAATCCAGATCTCACAGTAGTAGTCAGATACACTTATAAGAGACTTCTCATAAACTCCCAGTTTTAGAAACTTGACTGCTGAGGGCATGGAATTGACTTGGCTTCAGGGAATGCTGACATCTGATAAAGAAGCAGGTTAAGACCTGCTTTGGGGACTATTTTGGAGTGCTGGCTTCTATTACAGAATAGAGACAATCCACCCAGAGGTGGAGCAAGTTTGACCTTCAGTCATTTGGTGAAAACCCTGAACTAGGATTTGCAAGTAAAAGTGTTATTTTATCTCCAGAACAGTTCCTTAAGATAACACCTGCTACAAAATGCCTATCCCCTGAAAAGACAAAAAAACAACCTTTAATCATTTGGGCTATATAAAACCCCTTCTATTTTACTGAAACAGGGAAGGTGAGGAAGAAAGGAGCATCAGAATAGAACTGAACGCTATAACTATTGGAGATTTTGTTCAACACCCAGAGTCTTGAGATATTGCAGTTTCAAGCCTCAGCTAAACTACACTAGCCTATATCTAAAGAAGATTCAACCTTATAGATAGATTGCCTTACAGTTCCTTGCACACCATTCCACATGCTGGGCAAAGACTTGTGTGCACAAGAAAAGAACAATGAGTGCCTACCTCAAGTGTCCCTCTGCTTTTGTTTTTTGTGACACTACTGATGGGGATAAATAGTCTGTACTGGAGGAGATGCTAATCTGAAAAGCTGCAAAGTCGTGTGTCCTGTGTCCTTTCTAGTATTTTCTAGAAAGTAGGGACCATAACATCTAGTCCAGAAAAATTCAGTACGTCATCTCTTTCTGAAGCAAACCTCCTCAGAAAGGTCTTTGATTCCAGTTACGGTTGTATGGGACACGTTTGAGTAATGCTAGAACTGCAACAGTGTTCATGGCCTCCCATATTGAGACTGACCAGAGGGGAAATACAGTGGTAAGAATGTTGCTTGTTTAAAATAATGGATGCAATTCTTATGATGGCATAGGCCTGCACATGCTTCAGCTGTGCGAGCTGTCCCTCGGAGACAGGAACAACTGAGGCCCCTTGTTGAAAATGTCACCGGTTGCTAAAGTGAAGAGAAACAAAGTCCATAATTTGCCTTCACTTTGAGAGACAGTTTCATGGACACTGAGCACACACCACATTACATTAGAGTCCCAAAATGTTTTCAGCCAGTTGTCCCTGGGTAGTGCCTACAGCATGATAAACTTCATGAAGAAATACTGAGCTGAACACCGGGATCAACGTCCACATGATTAAAATTTATCTCAACACTCTGCTGTTCTTCCCAAAGACTAAAATAACAAGTCATCTAGTGAAAAGAGAGGGGCTAACCAAGGCAGTAAGTGCGTGCCTTGAGAGCCTCAGGGAGAGTTGAAAGTGGAAAGTGCCATTTTTTTGTTCATAACTAGCAGAAAAGGAAGTTACTCCAGTTTGAAGAAAGGCCTCAAATATGTGCTAGACCATAATCCAGAGGACTCAGCCATAACCTCTCTTTACATTGTAGATTGCAAATACTATCTACAGTGTAATCTAACTCAGATTTCCTCTTGTAGTAAGACACTCTAACTGACTGGAAGTACCCTAAGGATTAAGGTCCTGATAAAAGCAATAGACAAGCAGGTTATATACACTGCTCAAACAAACAAGAGAGATTAGTGCTTTCAAACTATGCAATGAAAAATAAAGTAAGCTTAAAGCCACATCTCTGAGCAAGAGAAATCACAAGTTACGGTAATTATTTTCTGAAAAAAGGCAGAAACAAAGAAGGTACTCAAAAAGAACACTAAACACAGGGAAATAAAACAGATAATCACAATCGGAACTAGCCAACTACACGGAAGTGCCTGCTATCTTTGGACTGGAACTGAAAGGAGGAAGAGCCTTCTCATTCTTCCCATGGGTGCCTGAGGCAGGGAAGGCGAGGCACTATGCATGTGCTCTATAGTCACTAACACATTGAAACATCTTCCCCTGCCTGAATGGGAACCTGAGCAATTACTGAAAACAGAGATACAATTTTAGTAACTTTCGCAAGCCTCCAGTAAATTAAGCCATTAATTTTTAACTTCACTAAAGGCAGTGTAACTTAAGGATTAGAAATACTCAAAAATTAAACCCTCAAGAAAGCAAACTTCATCATTCTATTAACAGGTCCACCCTTAAGAATGCTGAATCTTTAAGGAAATTGTGCTTTCCAAATTTAAAAGTATTTCTTCATTAGAAAATTATTACATGAAACTTAAGTTTTACTAGTAGCTATTAGGAACAAAGGTTTACATTAAAATTTAACAAACTTTATCAATTTAACTGATGGACTTAGAAAAACCCAAACCAACCAAAAACCCCTAAAACCTGAAGGCTACTATTTCCAAAAGCAATATAAGAAAGAGTTAAATTGCACAGGCAAATATCAAAAAGTTTGCGAATGTGACTTCCATTTGCAGACTCTTCTGTTGTCCTCTTCTGTCCCCTTGTCACCTTCTATTAGACTCTGTCTCTGCCCTTACTTTTGTATCAGCTCCTGTTTCCTAACCATTCCCAGCTTTTCTTCATGTTTGTAGGTATACTTCAGAGCGGTATTCTCCTTCTACATTGCCTGTAAGGCCAGACACACCAACAGTACAAGAAAAGATAACTCTCTCCTAATACTTCTTGTCATGGAGGCCTCCAGTTCAATAAAAGGCTTATCTGTTCCTACAGCTGCCAGATTATTAAACCCAAAACATTCCTGCTGCAAAAAGCAGCTGCAGGGAAAGTAGAGTATGTTTGGTACAAACAAACTTTCAGTGCATTAAACTGACAAATCTATCAACCTTTATTCAGCATATAGAAATTAAGAATACTCTGGTATTTGTAACTTTGCCAAAACTTGATTCTTTTTCATGGGAACACCAACTCTCACTCCCTGGATGCCAACATGACCCCATTCCCTCCTAGCTCACAGTTACCTAGTCTCTGAACAAGGAAAGCTTTTCAGAAGGTCAGGTTTCTTAATTTGAAGCAAACACGAGCAGAGTTTCCAAAAATGAGAAAAATAAAAAGGGACACAAGCAGCTCATCAGGGGAATGTTCCCCATTGTGTTATTTAGAGATGATGATGATACAAGACTGCTGAAAATTAGTTACTGATTTGAAGCACAGGTATGAAAACATCAGGATTATGAATTTGGTGTTGTTCAGTGTGCCATCTCTAAAAATTAAAACTCTTTTATCCTGCTTGTTACAGGTGACTTCTTATGTATATCATTAGTAAACGGATTTATACAGTTACGCTACAATCTCGGAGACAAGACAGTCATCCTACAGACCTTTCAGAAAGCTTGTACAAATGGAAGTATATGGCATTCACTCAAAGCAGGAAGAGTTGGCAATGAAGGCTACATGGACCTGGATGGTGTGAACATTACTCATAAAGCTAGTCCTGGAATGAATGCACTAGACACACACACAGACTTTTTTGTTGGAGGGGTGTCCTCCTTAAACCTTGTTAATTCAATGGCAGTAGAAAATGAACCCACAGGTTTCACCGGCTGTATACGAGAAGTTGTTATCAACAACAGGGAACTGAAGCTTACTGTGACTGACCCCACAGGCGGAGCCAATGTTGGTGACTGTGATGGAACAGTTTGCGGGTACACGATGTGCAAAAATAATGGAACATGTCAAGTTGAAAACTCAGGCTTTTCTTGTTCTTGCCCACAGGAGTGGACAGGGAGCACATGTGAACAATCTATTCACTGTTCTCAACACAGGTGTGGGTCTCAGGCTCTCTGTATTCCTCAACCTACTTCATTTTCATATTCCTGCATGTGCGCACTAGGCTGGTCAGGTAAATACTGTGATAGCAAAATCCATTTTTTTATAGCAAAGTTTGTCGGCAACTCCTACATCAAATACATAGATCCTTATTATGGAAAAAGAGACCTCCAGTATAGCCGCATTTCTTTAAATTTTACTACCAATCAATCTGAAGGCTTAATAGTATGGATGGGGAAAGGTGAAGATGAAGATAATGATTTCCTTGCCATTGGTCTTGTCAATGGAACACTAAAAGTTGTGATTAATCTTGGAGAAAGAATCTCAGTTCCTCTAATTCACAGTAATTACTCCTCCTGTTGTGACGAAAGGTGGCATTTTGTTACTGTAGTTCAAAACCAAACTTGCATTAAGGTTTACCTTGATGAGGAGCTAATTCTTTTTGAAGATATTGATCCACACAGAAAATACACTGCTTTAAACTATGGTGGTATTTGTTATTTTGGTGGGTTTGAAATTGGCAGGGAAGTCAATACAGTCACTACAGGGCTTTTTCACAAGGAATTCATTGGTAAAATTAAAGATGTTGTGCTCTTCCAGGACTCCAAGAAAGTTCAGCTCATGAAAGCAGAAGGGTATAATGTTTACAACGGAAATTACAGAAATTAACTGAAAAACCTTGTAAGAGTCTTTAAAAGTGATAGATTTTCTTTTCCTCCTGTTTCTTGTAGTAGTACACTTATACACATATACACTTATACAGTGTAAGACTCAGGAACCAACATAAGAAAGCACTTAATAATTATCCCTAATTATTTTTTTTAATGTTGAGTATTAATAGTTTACCTAAAATGTCATGTTTTACTCAGAAAATTACTTCTATATAGTCCTTAGTATTTACTTTAAAATAACTGGAAAGTCTGAGGTTTTTTTCTTTATTGTTCTGGAAATAGCTGTGTAGACAAACAGGTAGTAATTAGCTTATAAAGCCAACCAGTATTAATTTCCAGTATTAACTGTTTGTTGCTTTATGAGCAGACAACTTACCTGTTCCTTCAAAACTCAAATTCCATTAGAACGAAGAGTTTCTCTTACAACATTTTAACATTAAGGTCAAGTGTAAAATTGTGGAGGGGATGTGGGGAAGAGGGGATGAAAAGGTGTACTTGGGGTAAAAAGCTCATATTTATTGTAATGAGATTTTTTTTTTTTTTTTTAATCACAATACCTGTAATTACTTTGTAAGTCCACAACAATTATTCTAGGCACCAAAGCTGTTCTCCCTCCCAGCTGAGTTTCTATCCATTGGGCATGCATTTATGTAAAACGACAGAACTTAAGCCTGTCCTCACACTAAAATATTCCCTTTGAAGAATGATCTTAAAGAGCAGAAAATGTATTTCACTTAATTACTGAAGATAATAAAACATATCTGATGGTTTTGCACAGCAGAGGTCTCCCTTATTTGACTACAGGAAAACTTTTTGGTTTAACCATTCACAGCTGGAATGTGGGAACCTGGCTGTCTGCCTACAACTAACTTCTACTCCCAACAACTAGAAAACCACAAAGTCTAAGAACTGCTTTGCTTTAGCTTTCTGGCTTACGTGTACCTAAAGGAAATTTTGAGATTTTAATAGACAAAGGTTTGGGCCACAGTAAATTGAATTTCCATGACTATATTTTTCATGAATTTACAATCTCAAAAGTAAATAGAGCTCTTCATATGTAAATGCAAAAATTCTATTTCCTTCTGAAAAAAACTCACTTATACTTAAGTGAGCAATAAAAAAAAAATCAAGTTCTATTTTAATGTGCTTCATGAGGGACTTATGATGGTATCTACATTTATCATTTGACTGCTGGCTTATTATCTAAGTAAAATCATTAAATAAAAATAATAGCAATTGATTCCTATCTTTTCCTTTTTTACTTCACTACTGCTCAAAAGCACACAACCAACCATCACCTCCTTGCATGGTAATTTTCTGAATACAAGTCTTCAGTGGGTACCCATCAACAGCAAGTAACTATTTCTAATTTGTTTTCTGTCTTTCCATAAAGCAGATACAGAGCAGACAACAAGCACAGTAAAACTAGGGGACACACATTTGTTTCCACATAACCGTAATCAGTATGTAGCAATGAATGCACTGCCAAGTCAGTTACAGATGAGTTGAAAATAAATAACGGGGGGGAGGAGGGGTGATGGAACTACCCCCAGATGTTTTAATAAGCACCTGCCAACATCTTTGTGAGGTTCATTCTATCATCCTCAGCTGCTCTGAGCCCTAAACTGATCAGCCTGATGCAAAAGAGCTCCTTCCCCTTTCCCCAGCAGGCAGCTCATGAAGCCCACTTGGCATCTGAAGTGCCCCCAGATTCTTCCCCTCTTTCAGTTTCGCTTAGAAGGGCCTTTTATGGCCACTTGATGCCAAGGGAATGTATTCAGGGTTCATCCTGTTCTCGCTGGGGCTCCTGGTGTACTGCCAGTTCCTCATCAGCACACTCTATTTTCTGTGGTCTGAGCAGTGATGCAGTGTAAAACGAGTAATCGGAGCACCTCCAGCTAATACGAGTGTTGGAAAGAGAGTGACTGAAGGCAAAGGAGAAGAAAAAATCCTTTATTCCTGTAGTAATGGGATTTATTCCCATTACACCAACTCAGATTCTAGGACCAAATCCTGGGAACTGTTGCTGCTTGTTAAACTCTTAGCAAAACTCTCCCTCAAAAGCTGATTTACTGTGGCTCTTTTGGATTCTACATACACAAGGCAGGTAGCAAAGCACTTGGCAAACCTGGAAAACATTTACATATTCTTTCCAAACTATTTCTAGTAGTTCTGTTAGAAAGTATTCCCATCCCTTCTGTACGGACAGTTGCAATTTTCACTGCTTCCAGTTTATTTTTGAAGCGCAAATGAATGTGAATATGAGAAACAGATCACCGGTGGACCAGGAACAGACTACTTTGGAACAGATTAAGAGAAAACCTTTACAAACAGAGCTACTGATTTTAAAACTTACTCTAAAAACCAAAACAATGCTTTGATGCACTTCTATGTCTAAAATACTCTGATGTAAATATTTAAACAACACATGCATAATACTGCCAGATATATTCAATGGCACTACTGCTATACAGACCATGGAATAAATTTGGAAATCACATCATGTTATTAAACTACGAAAGTGTGATACTGTTTCTAGTTTCCAAAAACTGAGGACGTTTCTTTATGCATCTTCTCAACTATTAGTCTAAGAAACATTACCTAATAACACTCTACCACCCCCTTTATTCCGTGCAAGATTTTTCATTTTAGTCAGTTTGACAATGAAGCTACCTGCAAGGTATCCAAATGGAATTTTACCTTACAATGTATTCACAATTAAAACTAATAATTAGTGTGCTGTTAAACTGGAAAGACCTCTCTGGAAAGAAGAGGTTTTTCTACAGCAAAGTGCAAATGCTACATCAGTACATAAAGTGATATACTCAAAGTAAAATAAAAACCAAAACACTGAAAACCAGAACAACAAGTAAGTTTTCCTCTATATGGTGGAATATTTCTGTTGTTTCTAACAGACTCAACAAAATGACCAGTGTATTTTAAGAAGTGTAAGAGCAGGACATCTTAGTTTGTCTTCAGGTTTGCATCTTTTCTGGCTTTTTACCTTGCATCAGTGGATACCAGTCACTGCAAAATATTAATTTACTAGAAGTCCCAATGGCGCAAAACCCCTTCTGCCCTTCTCCCCTCTTCCTTTGCCCCCCCAAAATTTGAAACGACCAAGCCATGAAGCATACAACAAACGTGGCACTCTGTAACTCAGCCTGCTGTATTCGTTTAGCCTACAGTTTCACAGCTATGAAATCAAACACACACAGCATGTGAGAAAGTTTTATCGTTTTAGAATCAAAATATCCCTTAAAATATTTACATTTTACAGTAAAAAGGATAGCAAAACACAAAGTAATGTACAAGCTTAAGTATTCAAGTTTTTGAAGCATGGGAAATGGTGGGAGAAATGAATTTACTACTACAAATCATATTTTTAAGAATTCAGGTTAAAAATGCTTTCTTATTAAAATGACTGCTGTTTAAAGCAATAACATTCGAGCAGCTCAGCCTTCCAATTTCTGGTCACAAACTGCTTCAGATGCTTAGGAAGTACTTGAAAAACTAATGAAATACACTTGAATTGTTTTATTGTACTACCAAATAATTCAAAAAACTCTTTACACCACTGAGCATGTTCAATTTTGTTGTAACGTGTGTGGATTCTGAGGCTCTGCTAGTCTTTAAAAACAGTGCAATTTAAAAAGGTTATTGTATGAAATTCACCTTTAAAATTATCCAAGCATCTTAAAACAGAAGAGAGCACAAATTACCAAAGGCAGCAACTATATTGCAGACTTGACTAAAGCCAACTTCATCAGCTAAGAAAACTTCTAAGCCTTTATTGCATATTAATAAAAGAAATCTTTAAAATTTTGAATATAATACAGCAATGTAAAATTTTTAAAAATATTAAACTCCTACTTCTAGCGACAGTTGGTATAATGAAAAAAAGGATGAGTATTGGTACATCAAGTGGTACCAAAACACAGACTTGTTTCTGCAAAACACCAACACAGAATAAAAAAGATGGCACAATCCTAGCAGGCTTTTTCTTTTGTTTTATACAAAGTTTTACGACATTACTCTTAACAGTTTATTTAAATAAAATTCTAAAAGACTGCCTGCATCTTTTTACCTTTTGCTTTTACTTCTGTCACTGTGGTCCCTATGTCTCTCTCTGTTCTTTTCAATGTCTCGTTCTCTATGCTTCTCTTTGCTTTTCTCCCTCTCCTTATCTTTTTCATGAGATTGTTCTTCACTTTTAGGCTTCTCTGTCTTTTTTTCTGGATTTCTAGTCTCTCTGGGGCTTTTTCCATCAGCAGCCCTATCACTGTGTGGAGATCGCAATCTTTCTTTGTCTCTCTGGCCTTCCTCCCTACTCTTCCTATCTCTCTCTTTTTCCTGGTTTCTGTCTCTGCGTCTATTTCTTTCAGAATCTTGCTCCCAGTATTTTTCATTGTTCCACTCTTTTTCATGTCTGTCTTTCTTTTGGTGATGGGAATCACTGTAAAATCTTTGTCTATGTTGATCATTTTTGCTTCTACTGAACCCTCTCTCCAGATGCTGTTCCTGCCTGCCCCAAGGATCACTGTGGCGTCTTTCTGGTCTCCTACTGTCTTTACTCTGAAAAAAATTTTCTGGCCCCATAAATCTTGATTGTTTGTGAGCCACTGGTAGCCCTTGTGCAATGGGTCCGGCATAGTGTGGTGGCTGACCTGATAAATGAGCTACTGGCCATGGCATCATAGGATTTTGAGGAAAGCCAAAGCCAGGAGGAGGAAGAAGCGGATGTGGTAAATGAGGAGGAAATCCAAACATAGGGCTGCTTTGTGGAGGGAAGTTATGTGGTGCAGGAGCCTGAAACTGAAATCCAGGTGGATTAGATTTAGGATGCTGAAAATTCTGCTGTGGAGGTCTAACAGATGAGAAGCTGCCACTTGTAATAGGGCTTGGAACGTTGGAAATAAATTCAGAACGAGAAGAGTTTTCGGTTTCAAAATGAGATGAAGTTGCTGCTGGTCCTCTTCTAAATGAGTTCAGAGTTTCAATGTTTTGCATCACTGCATCTTCCTGTAAGTGTCTGGTATCTTCTGCTTGTGATGTAACTGTGTTATCTGCTTTTGCTGCAGTTGAACTGCATTGTGTCTCACTGGTTTGTGCATCACTTTGATACAGGTTTACACCCACTTCTCCAGAAGGCTGCTTATTCTCTGGTTCTGTTTGATCACTTCCTGAAGCATTCTGTCTGTCTTCATTTCTGCTAACATCTCCTTCCTTGTTTTCTGAAGTATTAGCCTGCTGGCTCCGTCCAGCTGCCTGTCGTGGGTCTCTCTTAAGATTTATAAATGGCGATGATTTAGAGGCATTAGCAGTGGTACCTTCAGCAATGCCTACATTAACATTGCTCTCACTGGGCTTTTTCCCTGCATTTGATGAGGAAGAAAAGCTGGAATTTGTGGTCCTAACTTCCTGTGCAACGTTATTATCCTTGTCGGTTAACTGCTGCTTTGGGTCATTTTCTTTACTTTCTTCAGTTTCTTTATTCTGTGAATTAGCAGATAAATTTGCTAAAAATGCTTCCGTGGAGACATCTGGAGGTTTTCCCTTAAGACTCAGTCCTATCAAGGATCCAGCACTTTTTGCAGAACTTGAGGTCCCTGCAGCTGCTGCATCCACAGTTACAGCAGTGTCAGTGGATTCTTGTAGATCATCCAAATCAGTCTTTGTTTCACTAACTTCAGTAGTTACATCAGTAACATCCATGTTTTCTTCTTTTAAGGTTGACTGTTCATTTAATAATGGTATATCTTCACTGGTACTTGCTTCTGACTTGCTGTGTTCATATACCTGCCCTGTCGTACCCAATAGGCTTTGAAGAATATCATCCACTGGCAACGGTTTGTTTGCTAGCTCCAGAGTAGAAGGCTGATTTTCCCATCCAACCAGGACTCCAGGAAGAAATCTGAGAGGCTTTGGCGGTTCATGTTTGGTACTTTCCACCAATGGTTCAGTAACTGCTGGAACGTCTTCTATAGCAGATTGCTGAGGTTTGTTTCTCTGTTTGTGTAGCACAGTTGTGAAGGAATTAAAAAAATCATTTTCCTCTTCTTCTTCTATTGCCAACTCATGATGAGAGACTTCAGGTTTGTTTGGCTTGCTTTTCTTCTCTGGTGGCAAGTTACTCAAGGTACTTTCAGAAGCTTCATCAACAAAACTGTTAGTCACATTTGCAACAGCAGTAATCTGCCTCTTCATTTTCTGTCGAATTATCAATCCCAGTAATAAATTTGGTCGATGTATTTCAATCCCTGTACAAAATTGTAACAGTAATTTATCATCTCCTTATGTTAAGGCAATCGTTTTAACAAAATAACCCCATACTCTTAAAATACATTATAGAAAGTACTCATTTTAAGATTAAAACACAACAAACAATAAAAAATACATTTCCAACAGAAAAATTATGACTTCAAACACTGCAACTTAAAATTGCTTTAAGTATTGTATTGCCCATTATAACTTCCAAATACAGAATATGAGACAGTTACATAGGAAATCTAGTCACATAAGAAAAAACACAGAAGTTAAACATCATGTTAGTCTAACACAGCTACAGTCTGGTAACCGTGGTAGCAAAACACAAGAGGCCAAAAGAAAAAAAAAAGAATGTAAAGAGCACACTTGCAACCACAGTGTCTCCTCATCAATTTGTGTTAGAAATACTTCTTCAAAGATTTACCAAGAGTGACTTCCCAAAATGCTTCCCTCATTCCAGGAAGGCACTGTGTTTCAAGGTATACTATTAGCCATCTCTTCACTATGTATTTTGTTCTGTATAATTTAGCTTCTTGCAAAAAAGAATCATAGAATCAGCTAGAGTTGGACAAGACCTTTAAGATCATCAAATCCAACCTTTACCCCAGTACAGCCAAGTCCACCACTGAACCCTGTCACTAAAGGCCTCATCTACACATTTTTTTAACACTTCCAGGGATGGTGATTCCACCACGGCCCTGGGCAGCCTGTTCCAATACCTGAGCACCCTCTCTGTAAAGAGATTTTTCCTAATATCCAATCTAAACCTTCCCAACTGCAGCTTGAGGCTGTTACATCTTGTCCCTCATCCTCTCTTGATTTCAGCCCTACCAATCTCAGAAGAAAAAAATCAACCACAAATTTTTATAACCAATGTAAAGTGATACAAAATAAGTTGGGTGCAAGCAGAACAACTGAGAGCCACTTCAGGACCTTTCCTTCCTTGCCCATCTGTTTTTTACATTTATTTTTAATTTTTAGGAAGTTTGAGACACTTGAGAAAAAAGGAATTAGTACTTTTCAAATAATGAAAAATGCTAATTTAAAGTCACAGTATCAATTTGGAACTCAGTATAACTACTGCCATAGTTCACTTGCATCACTGAATTTACTGGAACTATAACCTACAAAGCCACATAGGTTAGAGAAGAATGCAGTAAACATGAAGTTATGCACAGTAAATTTTTTGACAACAATAAAGTATCAGAATAATCTTACAATGAGAAATTAATGCTTTTTCAGGGAGCCTATTACAATACTATGGAAAACTCATGACATGTTTGAACAGAACAGGTGGCATTTTTAAATTTAATTTCTCTTATAGCTCTGTTGTAAACCTCGTTAAGTAGCATTATGATAATAAAGTTCCAAATTCCAAGCTGTACTTACCAGGCCCATCAAAAGGCACAAGATGATGTGGGACTTTATCTGAGGAACCTAAAGGGATGAGGTACAAATCTTTCACTTGCTTCATGTTATTGGCTGCTACACCGTAACGCTTTCTACTGCTGAAATAGGCAAACAATAATGCATAGGATATCTGATCCTCTTCAGTTACTGGGGTAAAGCGAACTACACAGATCTCCTGTATACAAAAAGAGAGAGAAAAAGATGGTCAGATGCATTTTTCTATGATATTTTAACTGGTTTAGTAACTGCTCTTTATTTAAAAGCACAGTTCAGAGGAGGAAAAAAGCCTCCCCCCAAAAGGCAGAAAACAGAGGAGACAGATGCAGCAGAAACAGGGCCAAAAATAACTAAGGAAAAATGGAGAAAACAAATAAAAAGCATTTAATGTAACAAAAAGAATTACAGCGTATGACGCAAAAAAGCCAACATTTTATCAGCCAGCTAAACACCAAGTTTCAGGGCAGAATGTCAGCTTCCACTTAATTGTTTCTCTCCCCACCCCTAACATTACCAGAAAGCTCTATTTTGTAGTCTTACTGTGTCAAGATACCCATTAACGCTAGGGGAAGACCTAGTGTTCAGATCCCGGAACTACAACCCAGCTCAGAAGTTGATGCTGGGGCTGATGCTATTTAATGGCTTTATTAATGACCCGGAAGATGGCACAGCAGACATCCTTGAAAACTGAGATGGGACCTTATCAGGGGCAGTGGTCGATATGCTGAAGGGCTGGCTGCCATTCAGAGGGGACTCAGGAGGCTCAGAAATTGGGCTGACTTTTGACATGGTCAACAAGGGCAAACAAAACCTTGTGCCTTGAGATGGAGTCACCCCATGCACAAAGAGAGGCTGGGGGACTGACTGGCTTGAAAGCAGCTTGGCATAAAAGGACATGTGGGGATGCTGCTGGTGGACAAGCTGTATGAACCAGCAATGCATTCATGCCAAGAATGCCAACTGCATGCTGGCTGACAGAACCAAAGCAGCCATGGAGCCAAGGGAAGTGATTTTTGATATCTATCCAGCTCTCGTGAGAGCACATCTGGAGAATACCATCTAGTTTTGGACTTCCCAGCAAAAGGACAACCTGCACACAGCGGGACAAGCAGAGGCCCACTGAGACGGTTCTGCACACTGTAACAGTACCAAAACAAATGGGTAAGAGTTGAAACGTGGTGTTCAATCATTCATGATGAGTTACTGTCTCAAAGGAATACAAGGATTCTCAAACAGCAGTTGAAAGGTTAAGGTTAGATAGTTCGACAGTAAGAAAATAAACACTACCAGCTGCCATCCATCCATCCATCAGTCCTTGAAGTATCATGTACTTTGCAAATGTCCCACGGAAAAAGACCAAGATCTTGAGGGCAAATATGAGGTATGTTAAACCACAAGGCTTCCAATATGTAAAATTCTTACCTTGGTCCCCGAAGCTTTGATTTTTTCTACATACTCCCAGACAGTGTGAGGAGATATCCTGCCACCTACTTGAATACTATCAGGTAAATCCTATGAGAAAGGACAAGAGAAATCTGAATCCAACATACAAATTGTGGTAAATCCTTCATCCAGTATATGCTTATATATTCAAAACATATTTAATTCTTTCAGTTCTCAAATTATAATTTTAAAATCTCAGTGAAAGTTACAACAGTAGAAGCAAACTGATTTAACTTTGGGATATTTAAATTAAGATTTTCAGTGCAAAGTCACTGATTCACACTAAATCAGTTACCATTCAATACTGTTCATCTATACCTTTCCAAAATTATTTATTTCAGTAACATTAACTGAAAACAAGTGTACTGTGCTCTGGAAACACTCAAGTTATCTGTAAGATCCACAAGATCAAACTGGTACGATAGGCTCACACCTATGTAAATAATAAACTTTCAAAATCTTAATCAGAAGGGGAAAAAATAACCTAGACATTTGTGTACATATAGACATAAATTTGTTCTGGATATGGCTGAGTTCACTATTCATAAGCAACAAAACCAGACTTTAACGTCATTTAGGAACACTTCAGAAAAAATATATTTTGTTTTTTTAATATAGCACGATGAGTTTTGAAAAACACATCATGTTCGTAAAACAATCCTTCAGTATTAAAAGGTACTGCATCCCCTGCACTTCACTGAAGGTTTATGGCAAAGACAATCATACTAATAGAAGACCATTTCATTAGAAAGCTGATGCATCCTCTGTCACTGGCAAGAAGTAACACTGAGCCTTATGTACGCTCTTTAGTTTCTGACATGAATATAACTGTTTTAATAATACAACTATTACAAGCAGTTGCATCCTCTTCCTGTCTCTCAGACATTGAAAAACACTACATAGATTAAGTTTTTTTTTGTTATAGGGACAATTTAGTTTCACAATGGAAAGTTAGGACCAGAACTACCACCAGATAGGCAAAAATTTAAAAATTAAACCCTCTTAAACAGGTTTCTGTTGTAGAAGACGAAAAGACTTCTCACGCTGCCAACACAAAACACCACAAGACACTTTTCTTACAAAGAATCGGTATTTGAATTCAAATTGGCTTTGAATTCAAAACTGAGCTACAATTTTCCCACCTCTAATTCAGAAAAGGGATGCCATCAAGGTGGTTATTTCAGCAGCAATTTTGTCCTATCTTCCCTGCTACTTTATACTGTAGAAGATGCTCCATAATAAAAAAAAGTTCAACTTTTACAAAACCAGCTCTTGAAATACAGATGCTCTTCCTCAAAAAACATTTGACAGTGAGATGAGAGGAAAATATAAAGAATTTGAATCTTGATGAACCCTGGGGCTCATGTAGGACAAACTGAAAATTACTCTACCTGCAAATTCATACCCTAACCTATGTTCTACTACAAATACTTTACTCAGTACAATGATCACGCTTCACTGCATTTCATTATGATACTATTATTAGCCTAAAATGTAAACAGGTTGTTGAAGTTAATAAATTAATTGTTCATTCTTTGCAGTAAATATAAATACCTCTGTTAAATACTCAAAAGAGCCAGAAACTGGATAAGCCTTAATGACAAACTTTGCCACTGAAGGCATATTGATAAAACCCTTCCAGATGAAATTCAGGCGTGCCAGAAACAGGCTTTCACATTCCACAGTACCAGGTGTTTCTGACCTAAAAAAAGACAAACAAAAATCACTTTCTTTATAACATGATATAACCCACAAGATAAATCATCATTTTTCTTTCCAGAAGAGATGATGTGCCATTAAGAATTTTCTTTTTCTGTTAAGCATACTTGAAGGTCCATGAAAAGAGACAGGCATACAACCATGTTTCTCATCTTCCAGTGGAGTAGAAATAAGTTACAGGAAGGACAGTCAGATAAGCAGCACGTTAGTTCACTAATGTACCTTTTAAGAATGGACAGAAAACAACATACTTCCTGCTGGCCTACCCTCAATCCTGCTTTCCTAGTTCCCACATTTTGTTGCAATATTGTCTGTCTATGACCTGAATATCTGCATTCCCCTTCCCCAACCTTGCCCCGCAAGCTCTTTTCTCATCTCTTCTCAGCCATGCATTACTTCCACAGCTTCTGTGATTGCCTCCTCCTAAATATCAAAATATCCTACGCACACTATTAGTGGTTTTAAGCTAGCCACTAGCAGTACCAGATGTGCTGTTACAGTAACACAGCACATTTCTTTCTATCTACACTAGAAATTGCTTCTTTGAATCTTCAGCAAGTTATTTAAAGTAACTTCTGCAAGTTATCCAGAAGTCCACTGTCCTCGGTAAAGGATCACACTGTCCTGAGAAAGGCAGAATTTCAGCACAAACTCTGGTCAATTCTAAATAACTGGGAGTCAATGTTTTTCTAGAAAGCCTTCCCTCAAACCAGAAAAAAACAGCCTCATAAATTGAAATTTCCTCTTTAGCGGGTAGCAGAGTAGAGTGTAGAAGAAAATGAAGACAGAATTGGCAGCGAATATGGCAAAACATCAAACAAGCTCCTGTTAACTGTCATTTCTAGAAAAGTGTTGCTTTAGGATTTGAAACTAGCCTGATTTATCAATGTAAATGCTCTGTTTAGAGCAATCTCAAATTCCCTAGCCTTATATATAGAAACACACCCACCCATTCAAATGCAGAACTGTACATTCAATGTTTCTTAACAGCAAACTATGAAATCTATATCCTGACTTTTTAATATGAACTCATGTGCCTTTTTAGATCTTTTTGCACCATAAAACATAAAGTAGCTTACTTTTCCCCAAAAGACAATGTGGCAATTAGAAGTTTATAATCACAACAATATATGAAGTATTATTTATATAAATGCATAGCATCATTTACTTCAGAAGAGAACCCCATTCCTAAACAGAGGTGTACGAGTTCAAGTACACAAATGGATTACTGAAATGTCATTAAAAAATTGGCCTTAGTCATAATAGCTTAACAAGATTAACAATGTCTTTCCTTTAAAAATACTGTTTCTACATTTTATCTTACTTTGGGAGAGGTGTGAATGATGACTTTGATGAATCTTGCTTATCATCTTCTAGTAATTCAGAAGCTAAAATACTTGATGTCGAAGAAAGCGCATCTGCAATGCTCTCTGCTTCATTGTCTGATTGCTTTCGTGCAACTCCAACAGACACTTTCACTTTTTTCGCAGAAGGATCATCAGTAGGTGGTGCCATTCGTCCTGCAGGGAAAGAAACAATGCTTTTTTTTGTTTCTTCAATAAAAAATAGAGGGTTTCCTTCAAAGACATGGAAGATGCATCAAAACCACTACAACTGCCATTGAAGTGGGGCAGCATACATTAAGATACATTTTATATATATTTATACAATATTATACATAAATATTGCCACTAATGGGATATGAGAAAGAGGAATTAAAACCAGTATGTACACCCAATTAAAGGGATTTTCTTCTCTGAAGTCTTTTTTTTAATAGAAGACAAGCTTATGCCCATAGCCTATCATTTTAATAGTCTCTTTTGTAAATTATGAAGTAAAACACTTCTACACCTTTGTCAGCAAATTAGTGAAAAAAACCCACATTTATTTACATTCCTGAGGTACATTGAGATTTACAACTGAAAAGCATTACACAAGCATGACGTATTTATTGTGACATGCTTTCAAAATTACCTATGCAGATTTTGCAGTTAAGATCGAAGAGATGATTTTTATGTTGACTTGTGGTGTCTGGAGATGCAGATTCATTTATATCCTTATCTTTTTCAGCTTCCTCTGACTTCTCAAACAACTTCGTATGAGGTTCCTAGGACAAGTTAAACACATTTCTGTTAGCCTTTTTTTCCTCTGTTAATAATCCTAATATCGCCCTTCACATCGCTTAAAAATTTTATGGCATATTCTTCCCTTCAGACATAAAACTCTCCCTTCAGCTGTATAGCCTAAAACATTACCCCAAAATCTACAGATCCGTTAAAAGAATGAATTGGTATTTCTAAATATTTTTTAGGTAAGATATAAAATATTTTCTACTATTGACAAAATTCATCATACAGTGATGGACACAAAACCACGAGGCCCGGAGGTGAAAGTAAGTAAGGATAAAAGAAAAATTAAATCAGTTCTAACATATAATCACAGATCTAAACAACAAAATCATACACAGACCAGTTTACAACCATATTATCTATGAACTGAATACACTTTGTTACCATGCTTTCTTTTCTACCTGAATTTCCATGGCTTCCTCTTGTTCTTTCATTGGTGTTTCACTTTCAATTTCTATTTCTCCTTTGTGAGTAATTTTTGTGATAGGTCTTCTTTCAACTTCCCTCTGTTCTTTCTCTATCATTTCGATTGTCTGTAAAAACCAGGAAGTTACATATATTTAATTCTATACAATAAAATTTGCAATACCACATATATACCACATATATAATAACAAAAAATAGGATTACAATTAGGAAAACCACATACGGAAAAAAGAATATATCCTTACTTTGCAAGTGTCAAACAGTTTCATAAAGCAAATGCACAAGCAGCCATTTTAGGTTGACCTACAGTGCAGCAAGTCCTTATAGGTCAAGTATTTAACCACATCATAAAGCAGACTTTTGACACTAAAATTAAAGATAGGCAATTCTGAACTTACAATACCTAAGGAAGAAAAACATGTCAACTCTATTCCCATAATAGCAGAGACAATGTAGGACATACAGATTTGTGTAATTTTTAATAGCTCATTTTTTAGTACATAAACCTAAAACTCTGCCTCAAAAAACCCCAAACATTTCAAAGTGTTCTTAAGGTAATGAATAGGCTAATTCTGATCAGTACTGCTGCTTTGCCCTGTTGCAAAAAATTAAACATAAACCATTACTTATAAAATTGTTTCTTGAAGCACAGTTCTACTTAAACCAGAAACAGTTTATTTTGGCAGTCCCCAGTATTTTAAGCCTGGTTTTACAAGGAAACAGGATTCTATGATTGTTTTATTTGTCTGCCAAATACTTACAGTTACTCTAGAACATGCTAGGGAAACTTCAGAAAAGATCAGTATGTAGCAGTCTCAAAGTCTTGCTTAAACAAAATGAAAAATACCATCAAAGGATACATTGTTATTTGTTTCACACACCATAATCCATTTCAACTTCTAGAAATTTTGAACTATTTCTCTGAAACATTTAGGACCCTTCAGCAATTTTCAAGCAGCATACATTTTTGTTTTAAAGCTATTCTCCACAGCAGTGGAATATTGTTTTGTGTGGTCTGTTTTCAGTATTAATGCTTATAAAAGTAAAAGTAATAAAGACGTACTACAGAAGATGAGCAAAACCAAAATGCATGCCAGTTAACACTACCCAAATTTTGTGCCTTTCAGTTCTATGAAGCAATATACAAATATCAAAAGATTTTGCCAACACAAATCCAGATTTTGTAAGCTAGAAAACTTGATGCTACAAACCAGGGATTTCTGAGCAGCTGCAGTTAACTATAATTGGATTAACTGCACAATAAATAGGGTACTAAGAAAAAAGGATGTTCTAGAAAAATAATATAGCTCCTCATACTCCTGTTAGTCCTTCTAAGCTGTTAACATAGCTATAGATATAGTGTGACTTCCTGTTTCAAGAAAAGTAATGCCCAAACTAACCTGGTAAACTTTGTTGGGGATTTTTTAGTGGCATATTTTTTGTTTGGGTTTTTTGTTTTGGTTTGGGTCTTTTGGGGGGATTTGGTTTTTTAAACTTGTTTGGGGCTTTTTTGGGGGGTAGCGGTCGTTGCTCATTTTGTTGGAGGTTTTTTTTGGGTTGGGGGTGTGAGTAGGTTTTTTTCCCCTTTGAACTCTTCACAGTGGCAGATCAGGTTTCCAGCTTCAGGTCTGCTTCTTGGTGAGCGAACTGTTATGCTCCATCAGTATGTAAGTTGCAAACAACAGTTCTGTTTGGTTTGTCCGAAGAGATCTCTCTCCCTTTTTAAGAAACCGATGTCTATAAAGCTCCAGCTAGAGCTTTAAAATCTTGTTGGAAATAATGACAAAGAAGCCTTCACACTTGAGACAGAAGAAGGGAAGAGCAAGCAGCAACAAAGTTGCGCAGCAAGGGAAAACACATGGTTTCCCCCTTTCAGGAATTTACTATACTTCTTTCACTTCTGTTCAAACAAACCCGTTGGGTTTTGAATACTAAATAAATTATAGAGATCTTACTGATTAGTCAGAGTTGCTTTGTGCAACATGGATTCTGTTCTGTTTGCATATTAAGTGTATGTAGAAGTTAGATACGCTTAAGCAGTGAAGTAAACAATATAAGTTGACAAATCTTACATGTCTGTTTTCTCTTTGTCTCCAAGCAGCCAGTTCTTTGGAAGCCAGTTCTTCTGGGCTCATTTTTATTAGATGGTCAGGAGTAACCTCTCCTTTCAGTACTTTCTTAAATAATATCTAGAAGAAAGAAGAAAAGCTTCACTATTGCTATCAAGACAGAAACAGCCTGCAGCTGGGAATAAAGCAGAGAAGCAACAAACAACATACTCTGTACAGCTATATGGGTACTGTGGCTCCGTAATTATCTCGCACTGCAGGAAGCTGTACTAGATTTTACAGCATAAAAAGCCCAATTCCAGAGCTCCATTTATTCTACATAAAAGATTGTATCTACATTATACACTGTAATGATCAGACACATAAATAACTGTTGTTCCAAAAGAGAAGGTAAGTTTATGCCCATGGCAGCAGTAACTCCCCTATATTACACAGCAGAAAGAAGCTAGTATTAAGATGATGTCTTTGCCTGTTGACTGAACCAAATTCCTGCGGTAAAAAAAACCTCACATAATTTAGCAGCATGAGCAAAGAGAAGCCAGTGACAGAACCTATCCTGCTCATACAATTTACAGATGGCTAACCGCAATAGTAAAACACTGCAGACAAAGCAACTTGATCAGAATAACTGATAAAAGGACAAAAGATAGAAGCTGAGGAAGCATGATACTGAATAATGGGCTCAAAGAAAGCAGAAAAGAGAGCAAAGACCAAAATTGAGAAATTTGGGTATGAAAAAGCAGTGAGACAAGCTACAGTACAGAAACAAAAGTGCGTGCAGTAAGCAGCAAAGGTTGGAGGTGGGGGAGAATGAGGGAGGTGGGGACACGAAGACAACAGATCAGAGGTGAAGACAAACACATTAGGCAAGTGGGGGAGAAGGAGGGAGGTGGGGACACGAAGACAACAGATCAGAGGTGAAGACAAACACATTAGGCAAGCTGTACCTACTACGTTTTGAAATCCCATCATAAGAAGTACTCTCAGAGCAAGGAGTTGAAGAATTAATGATGAGTAACAGGTGAAAAAGAACACAGGGAACACTCTGCACACAAGGCAAACGACATCAAAGAGATGAGGAAAGTTAAAAAAACAAAACCAAACAAGATAAACTCTGATAGGATTAATAATGTATCTACATAGGAGACTTTAATCTACAGCAAATAAAGGATTTACGTAAAGCACAACAGACAAATAATACGTACATTATTTTTAGGATCTTTTAGATTGAACATTAAACTTCTGTACTTGTTCTTGTACTTTGAGTCAGTGTCCCGGAAAAAAGAAAACAGCTCTCTTTCAATCCTTGTTGCAACTTTTGCTGCTCTCTCCTCAGGAATCTTTAAACTGGAGTCTGTCAATCTGTGAGAGAACACCACAGCAAAAATTACCAAATACTTCCAAATAATTTTTTTTCTCTGACTTCTGAAATAAAATAATTACAAATATAATTTTAATTATATATATATATCTTTACCTTTTCATCAGAATTTCCTTAAGAGACTGCTTGACACTTTGTCTTATCTGATCAGCGGAAGGTTTGGAAGCTGGCACAGCTGGCAGGTGTGTTGCACTAAAGGACCCTTTCTCATTTTTCTTTTTCTTAATTTCTTGTTTCTCATGAACACCTATCAAAACACAGTTAAAAAGTGTAAGCTACTCAAGCCACTGCTATAAACTTTTACTGTTTCTGGATGTCATAAAGTGTTATTTTTAAACTGCTAAGAAGTGACCTTCAAGGAAAAGAAAAGGAATGGACTCATAGGAAGGTTAGTTAGCTGTTTCGTTGTTTTGTTTGTTTGGGGTTTTGTTTGTTTGTTTTGTTGCTTTGTTTCTTTGGTTGTTTTGTTTTGTCTTTTTATTTGGTTTGGATATTGTTTTAGTTAGATTAATCCAAAAAAACTTCTTTAAAAGAAACAAACAGGACTTTTGCTCTTTGACTAAAGGTATTTTCCTCTACACTGAACCAAGATGACCAGTGCTTATTAGCTTGATCTTACTTGGGAATTTTGACTCTGAATTTCTGTAATAGCATAGATTAATTTATAAATGAGCGTACTGAGAAATAATATCCCAGAAGCATGTATTATAAGCATCATAAACTTTACATTAAGATAGCATTTTTCATTAAACTTAGCATTTCTGTATCTGTTAGCCATCAGAATTAGTTCAATTATAATAATCTCAGTTTCTGATTCAGGTAACAGACACTCTTAAACAAGGCCATTATAAGGTTTGTGTCACAAATAATATGAATAATGAAAAATTCTAACCAAATTAAAACCATTAAAGCAAAAAACTCAAATTCCTTCAAATTTAAGTTACCAGAATGTAAACTGAAAGCTTGTTTGTCTCGGCCTGTGAATGTCATTAATACAAAGCAGTAGCTTTTTATTTATGAAAGCAATGAGAAACAAACAATATTATTTACTTTCTACTCTGAAAACTGAAACAAACTGAAGACTTGATAAATATCTAACTTATGTGTTTGATGGTAAAAAAAGCCCTATTTCTTTATTCTTAGTTTCAGCCACTGAGTACAACTTAAAATGTATTAATACCAGATGCAAATGAACTGTGTTTTCAAGTAGTTAATAAAGACAGATTTTTCTTTTCTGTTGGGCAGACTGTGTGGTTGGATCAAGTCTCTCATCATTTTGACTATGATCCTTATCAAAATTACTGATTTTCCCCTTCCTGCCAGCAAGGTAGTACTGACCCGAGACCACTGTTTGCCATTCTGCACTGTGATTTAAAGTATTCAGATACTAGGCTTGTTTATTAAAGCAGCTCTAACAATGCTTTATTTGCTCAATACATTTTTGTGCTTATCTTCTCCTCAAGAGGAAGATGAAGAACTGGACTAAAACCAATAGCCTGAGGGGGGCACGGAAAACGGAAAACCTCCACATGCCAGCAACACTTTGGCAAAGTTTCAACTCTCTGAAAACACAGTCCTGCAATAGGGAGGCTATGGGCAAGATTAGCAATAAACAATTCCACTATAAGCATAATTCAAAGCAGTTAAGAGATTAAGACAAATGTGCTGATTAATAATTTTATAGTAACTGTCCTAAATGAGACTGCCAAACCCCTCCTCTGTTTAAAAAGGATTTTTAGATTAACTTATATTCTGAAATTGTAATCGTAAAATCTTCTTGTCATCTCCTAGTTCAAGCAACATATTTTAGAAGAATTATTTCATAGATGCCAAAGATTCATTTCACTTCACACTATTTGCACTTGAAAAACTGATACTATAAAGTCATTATCCTTCACTGTACATATATGTGAATTACAGCATGGAGTACATCACCAAACCTCCCCTACCTGATTTTGTGGACCTTTCAACCACACTAAGGGATTCTTTACTTATTTTTTCATTTTTGTCTTCAGGGGACCGCCGAGGAACTACAGCAGTTTGTGATCCTTTTCGAGCAGGAATGTGCTGCCCTTTTTTCATATCTGAGTCTCTGGACTCTGGCAAGTTCTTCCCATCACCAGATTCCTGAAGTAAACATTTACACACGTTAGCATGCTACTGAATGCTACAATGAACAACTATGTGATTACCACACATTTTCCACATTTTTTTAAAGTGTAATTCATAACATATAATGAATTCCCTGGATGTATGTATAGTATTTTCTAAAAGGTTACTGAATATCCCAAATTACTGCAAAGTATTGTTTAACAACCACTTTGAAATATTGGCTGAAAACACATCACAGGCAATTTGCAGTTAAACTCCATGTTGAAAACCACTATGTTTTCAGTTATTTTAAAAGATCAGAGATACGAATGAACATCCCTTAACCACATATTCACAGGAAGTCACTCATGTTTAGAAAGCACATGTAAACCAAAATTAAACACAATACTTACGTGTCTGAATTACACTACTACTCAAAAATAAAGACAAAAAGGCTTACTGATGATTAAGTTATGAGGAATATGCTATATAGTGAAACCCTCTAAAGAATTGTAACAAAAACCATCTCACTGATCTTGCAAATTATCATTCGGCTAATAATATGAGGCACAAAGAAAGTAGAAAAGGCCCCAATTAAAATGTTAGGCATTTTCTTCTGCATATAAACTGAACTTGAAACAGTCAAGCTAAAATACTCATATTCCCAGAATCATAGAATGGTTTGTGTTGGAAAGAACCTTAGAGATCATTTAGTTCCAACCTCTACGCCATGGGCAGGAACACCTTCCACTAGACCAGGTTGCTCAAAGGCTTATCCAACCTGGCCTTGCACACTTCCAGGGACAGGGCAGCCAACAGCTTCTCAGGGCAGCCTGTGTCAGTGCCTGACTTGCTTTACAGGTATTTAAAAGAACGGCAGTTTATATCATACAGCAAATTGACAGATGTCCTGTAGAAGTGCTTAGAAATCTGAAGAAAAATGCATAATGTTCTTCACCTTTTCTATACACCAGTATGTATAGGTATATATGCACACATGCATACGATGTGCACATAACCCTGCTCAATATAAGAGGAGTTTATCACTACCATTAAAAAGCAGTCAAACCAGTTAGAAAGTGAAGTAAAATAATAATGGATAAATTTAAAGTTAAGATTCACAAAAATGTTTGAAACGTGGTATTTTAAATAGCAGGGGGTTAGGAGGAAATTCCTTCTACCCTCAATAATTAACAACATTTTAAGCATTAAATAAGACACACCCGTCTGAAGATTTTGACTTTGTGCTTCCCAGTGTCCTCCATTTGCTTTGTTTTTTCAGTTGTTACATTCAGATTACAAGTAGGTGTTTGCTTTGACATCCCCAGTTTTTCATGCTGACTTTCTTTTTCTTCTCTGTGGATTTCAGTTTTCACTTGACTATCTGGTAGACTTTGATCCAAACACTCAATTTTTTTGTCTTCTTCAGCACAGCATTTCACACACACATATTCTTTATCTTCTTCACCCATCTGCTGTGCTTGAGAAAGGCTCAGTCCAACACAATCACCATGAAACCAATCATCACATCTACCACAGCCTACCATAAACCTGAAAACAAAAGAAGAGATGTCAGTATACAGACTACCAAAGAAGATAAAGCAATTAGAGCAGAACGTACCATACTTGTTTTGATTTGTGCATCTCAACAATTCGTTCTTACCTGGGAAGTGATTTTCTTTGTAGCTTTACATCCATCTCCAGCCTTACGACATGGCATAGAATTCCTGAGAAATACTTTTTAAGCCGTTCTGCCTTTTGCAGTAGTCCAAGAGACTATCATAACCTCCTTGTTTTTGTAACCTGCCCCCAAATCCTACCAACAGGATTTTTCAGACTACTATTAAAAAAAAAAAAAAATCCTGACTGGATTAAAGGAAAAAAACCCCCAAAACCCCAAAACAACAACAAACATAAACCCCACCAAAACAAACAAAAACAAAAAAAAACAAACACACACCTAAACTCTCCAAACCAGTAAACTTGTGTTTGAGAGGTTTGGAAAGTTTCTTCCAAGTTCCTATTATCCTTTATTTCCTTCAGATATGCTCACCATCCTACCCACTGCATCATACCTACTGCAGTCTTCCATATCAGTAAGATATTTAAACATTCTGACAAATATGACAAGCACAACAACATCAAGCTATTCTAAACTAGCTGCTATTTTAACATCACATTCCTTAGACCATTATTACTGAATTACTTACAGAAAATTCCTTTTTATTCTCTTTACTGGTGAATATGGAACCAGGAGCCTTCAACTTATCTGTCTAGCTGCAGTGACTGGTTTGTTTTAAACAAGGTACATGCCACTTTTGTGTTGCTATGTTATTCAGAGCTAATAGTTATTTAAAGGATGTTTCAAACACCAAAGGACACCTTTCATCTAGCAGGTACTTTAAGTCCTTCATTACTTTAATAGTAAAAGTAACTTTAGGTACAGATAGTATTTTCAAAGTAAAGATCACCTGGCCTAAAATAAAGCCATAATTTCTGATTATTTTGTGGAAGCATTTTGAAAACTATCTCAGGTATCACTAGTACCTAATTGCACTGATAAGTACAATTGCCAGTGGAACAATTTGGAAGGGATGAGAAATTTCAAAGTTACATAGGTTAAACCTCTCAATAAAGCGATTCCAGGACACTTACATGGCAGTAATGATTTTTTTACAATCCTTTCTTATAATAATAAACTGGCATCATTCCTAAAGATCTGCTTTCAAATGATCTAGGAAGATCTCTTGCACTATCCACTCATTCTCTTTTCCCTTTTATATCTCTGGGTTTGCTTTTGTTTTATACTTACATAGTAATTCATAAAACGCTGGTTGTTTCAGCAATATATTCCAGAAGCTAAATACCTGCAAACCCTGTGTCTTTAATCCAATAGCCTATAAATCTCTTTCATAAGACGAGTCTAAGGAAATGATTCCTAATTTATGTATGCTCCTATTCAGGCTAGAATCTGCCATCTGCTGACTTACCTACTTTGCAAAACCATATAAATATTACAAGACATGCTTAGAGGAACTTTCTTTCTCCAGAACTGCAAATAAACACTCCAGATGGTTTGATGCAAGTATTGTACACCAGAAATACTGATATCTCAAGAGATGAAAATTCTTACTATCTAACAGCAGATGTTTGAAATGAGAACAGAATGTTGTGGTTATATTGTGTCCTTGCTTACCCAAAATAAATTAGGATTAAATTCTGCTGAAGTAAATAATATTTTGATGCAAAATGAGTCTGAGAAGTTTTAAAACTCAAGCAGCTTGAGAACAAAGTCATTTCCAGCTTCACTAGCCTGTGATGCTGTTTGCTAGATTTGAAGAAGGGAGAAGGTTTCAATCCAGTTTTCTTCACGAACTATTTTATCATTTTTTCTTTTTTTTTTTTTCCTGAGCTTCAAGTACATTTGTGGTATTACTTATCACTAGCAAACCATAAACTGTCCATCTATTTGGCAGCTTCAATTAGGAAGGCAGAGCTTCCTTCATGCTTTGTCAGTATCTCAATCTTTTCAGATCCACGTTCCAGCAAAGTGAATTTAAAAGAAAGGTAACATCAGGGAACAACTGCTTCCGATGGTTTTACCAGAGTAATACTGTAGCATCCATAAACACAACAGGAAAACAAGAGAGAAGCAATGGGATTTCAGCACAAAGATGACTGCTCCTTTCTGAGAACCTGGAGCCAAACATGTGATGACAGAAAATACAGCATGAGTGCCTATTTCACAATTGCAAGGATCCACAACAGGATGTGTTACATAAGATATATCTTGTATTACTGCAAGAAATTATTAGTAAAGCTTTGGAAACACTGAAAATGGCTACAAAAAATCCAAATGAATTTCTGCAGAGCTGAAGTAAAAATCAAAGCGTACAGCAAAGCGCTTCTTGCTTAAAGTATATTTTGGTGTACCAATGAATGAATGACTTTCAGTTAAAAATAAAAGCAAACCAAGAATACACCATCTTGAAGCCACAACTGCTACTTGTATTTTTATTTAAAATGTATGCATTTTTCCCCAGTTTGAAACTCAAGCATTGGAGACTATTTTGTTAAACGAGAAAGTTAGATTGCAACATTTAGCAACCAAAACAAGATTTTCATTAATATTTAGAAAATAGACTAAATTTGCAGAAAAGATTAACTGCAGAGACTACTGCAGTTATGCAGTATGCAGTAGCATACACAAGATGCTGCACATCTTCAACTTTAAATTGACAGCACATGTAATTTTTCAGCTCAGCTCACACATAGTATGTGGGCAATAGGGATGGTGTATGATACAATTAAAGCACCAGGATAGGCATCCAGTCTTATATCTTTATTTTCAGGTCTATCAAAAAAAAAAAAAAAAAAAAAAAAAAAGGCAAAAGAGAGAATCCCACCCCCCGTAATGAATTCAGCTCAGAAAAGATCGTTTTTCACTAAGAATATACACCAAGACAGATGTCATTCAAGCCATCTTAGGCAAAACTACTGAGATGGAATACCAATTTGGCTTCATTCCAGTCTTCACAATAAGGTTTCAATTACACTATATTTAAACAC
>JANHGB010066434.1:0-16277 GCA_026283785.1 Coracopsis vasa | reverse complement strand
GAGCCGCCGCTGTCGGAGCCAGAACCCATGAGGTGATGGCGGCCGCCGCGCTACCGCTGAGCGGCAGAGCCTCCTCCGGGAGGTGTTTCCTTCACCCCGCCTGCGGCCACGGCAGGGATCAGACCAGGCCCGAGGGAAAATGGCGGCGGCGCCTGGAAGGGCACGGATTTGGCCGGGAGATCTGCACTGAGGACCCAAGCCCTTGTGATCCCCTCGCTGCCATTCTTACATTAGTTACCATTTCTTGCGGTCTGTTTGCATCGTACCGGTAAAAATTTCAATAAACAGACGGAAATATCGGCTTTTTGCACATGTTCAAGGCACTCATATACCTTACGATCTTACAAACGCTCCTGTAAAAATCGTCGCCCGAACTCCCCCAGCCACACTGCTCCTGTCAATCAAAGCAAAGCCGGCGTATGAGCCAAGCCATTAACTGCTGTAGAAGCACCAGTCCAGCAGGCAAGCACCTAGCATTCCCTCTCTATAAAATACCTTAATTCCTTTCCCTCTATAAAATACCTTAGTCTGTTGGGTTTTGTTGCTGTAGTGCAAAAGGCTGGACATACCTGCAGCTGGTTGTGCATCTGCTGTCCTGAGTGCAATGCCATGGTTGCATGTGCAGAGCTGGGTTTTAGATCAGCTCTTCCATATTATTAAATTGGTATTACACATGACCTGGTAGCCTGGTGTACGCATCCTTCGCAAAGCCACTAGATGTTAGAAACGCAAGGTTTATGGTCTGTTTCCTCCTTTGACAATCTCTTTTATTTTATTCAGTCCATACTTGTTCCTGGTTTGGATCTTCATACAACTTCCTAAAACGTACAGGAATCCCAGTCTAAATCTCATGTAGTCGGGAGGAGGTGGTATGAGGAAATAATTAGAACCATTGGGGGAGTGTTTATCTCTAAGTACAAGAGAAATATTTCATAGGTATTTTGTAGACCACTGAGACTAACTACTAGGGACCTCCTGCTTGTGGGTTGTGCTATGGTACTCCAGGTGAGTAGAAGGTATACGACTATCTGTTCTTCTGTGCACACATTCTTAAGCTGAAGTTGTGGCACTGGCTTTTGATACGTATTTCATAACACTAATGCATGTACACAGAGGCATGGATATTCCGTCCCTTTTTAGGTAAAACTGTGCTCCTAGGAGTGCTCCTAGGTATAAGCTATTGGGCTTTTATGAATGTTACAAAGATAGTACAGAAAAGAAAGGAATACATAATTCAAAAAAAATGTTGACAGTAAATGAAAATTGGGTTTATGTATAATATATTGATCAGTAGGCCAGTAATTGTGGTGGAACATGGATTTTTCTCCGTGCAACTGTTTCAAGGAAAACAAAGAACAGAAGAGGAAACTATCTTCTGTATTGAATAGGATTTTTTATAAACCTGCAACTTGGAAATGTTCATTCCTTAAACTCTTAAATTGTTTAAATATTGAAAGGCATCAAATGGGAATGTGTGACGGGATTGCATTCAGGTACTTCTCCATAAATAGGATACTTAATCAATCTCCCCCATTAAAAGGTGAGCAAAAAAGTCAACTTCAGTGGACTTTACAGATGCTCTCAAAGATATGAGATACCCAGTTACTGCATGGAGCTTGATGTAGGAGGGGACGTGGCTATCATGGATTTTGTGTACCACACATCTGTTTTTCTGAATATTTCTGAAGAGTTGCATAATGTTGGCAACTGTGAAATAAACAGTGGATTACTGCAATACAATGTGGTGTTAGTTGTGATTTATCAAGCATACAGACCTGAAACTTGGCTGTGACTGTTGCCCATTCAGTATAAATCAAGCAGGGAATTGTAGTGCATCACTAGGTAATCCTGGGGGGAAGTGTAGCACCCAAATTTCCCATTTTAACTTGGACAAACCCAGCTACACACAGTTGTCAGAAATACCTACAGCTGATAAAAACTGCTGAGATTTTAAGAGAGCTGTTTTCTAGACACATTACACCAAGTTGGGTGGGTAGCGTTGGAGCTGTATCAATTGTTTTGAAGTGGCCATTAGCAATTTCTGGGGCAACAGTGTGGGGAGGCTTAGCACAGCTGAGAACTGGGATGCTGTCTGGGTTTTGGCTGAGGTAGAGTTAATCTTCTTTCTAGTACTCCTGAATGTTAAAATTAGAGAACTTATATCATTTTTGATGGAATGGTTGGAAGAACTTTACCTTGGTCTACAGTCCTCTTTATGCCACCCAAAGAAAAAAGGGTGTTAGGGTCTTGGGAAAGGAGACAATCATTTTCTGGGATAAGAAGGATAATGTACCAAAGGAGTCCTGCAGGCAGAGAAGTGGCATTAAATGGAGAATGAGGACAATACTGATCGACTTTTCTTGGGTAAAGTGGGGAGGAGGCAGCAAAGGAGAGAAGAAAAAGTAACAAAAGCACCATGAGCAAAACCCCCTTTAATACACCAAACACTCTTCTCCCTGATGCCTCCTAAGAAGCTTGGTACCTGCATCCTCTGAACAATACTGATTCAGTAAATAATTTTTCCTTCCTGTAAATAAAGAACAAGTTTCATGCTAACCCATTTTGAACTGACATGGAACAAACATAGCTGCGCTGGTTTTGGTTGCTGGTAAATAATTTGTTGGCTAGAGTCAAATGCAGAAAGACTGGGATCTCAATGGCGTATGCATGGTGAATGTGGCGTCTGAGTAATCTTGGTGTTTTGCCTCTTAATTTCCCTCATGGGAATGCAGTAGTGATGAGAGCAGTGTGGCATCCCAACTGAAATCTCAGGGGAGATAATTACTGGAGCATGATGAGGGTATGCTAATTGTAGAAGGCTCTGAAGACTTGTTTTATTCCCTTTTGCAGACTCTTACTAAAAGTTGAATTTAATGATAAATAAAGGAAAGCATTCTTTAAATATGAAAATATGAACTCGAGGGAAGAGAAGGGTTGATTGATAATGCAATCCATTCAAAGTGAACACTAACATTTTAAAATACCTGAATGTGTAGATGGTTGAATATAGATATGGCAATGTTTTCACAGTTCTGCGGCTGAATGTGTGGATTTTTTGTGCAAGAGAGCTTTCATGATAATTTAAGATATTGGAGGAACTGAAGGGAGCAGGTATTCATTTCACCAAAGGGCAAAAACCAGGTCTGAGTGACAGTTTATTCATTTCTCTTCACCATTTTCTCCTTTGGGATCAGGTATGCTGTCCTCCAAAAAAAAAAAGGTCAGCAGGGAAGGAAACTACTCAGCTGGAAATTGTAATGTGTCTCAGGCAAAAGTTTTCAGCCCAAGTAAATCTGAAGTAGTATGCCTGAGCAAGGCAGTCGCAGGTACCAATGAGGAGTCTGGTTTACAGAGAATGGCAGTGCACTAACTGTTGCATATCACAGCTGGGCTTTTATGTACACTGTCTTGTTACTGCTATTCCCCTCTGAAAAACCTCAAGATAGAGCACCCTTAGTGGAAATATTTGGTCAGTCTGAAACAGAAACTGATTGACAAAGGTCAATAGCATCAGTTGTGGTTCATTGTGGTGGCAAGAGCCTCGGTTTCTCCTGGTTTGAAGTCACGGGAAGTAGAAAAGAAAAGAAATAGGTTTAAAGGTTTTCTTTACAGTATGTGCTCCTAGGCGATGGTATGTTCTGAAAACCAAAACTAGATAAGCACTGCAAAAAGGCTACCTGAATGGTGTTTTGAATTTTGAAATGTTGTCACCTTAAATGCAAAAATGAATATTGGCATGAAGTGTCTGCATCCTTCCTGCAGCTTCCTGGGAGCATTTTAGTAGCAGCACTTCTAAGACCGTAATTAAAATTCTGCCACATAAAAGCAATTTGGGACTATGTGATTAAAGCTTGGTCAATTTATTTTTGCCTAAAATAGGGATCCAGCGACTTTTTGCCCCTGAATCCATGCTCAGGATGAGAAGGAAAGCAGTTTGACTCTGTGGGAACAAGACTCTCAAAACGTCATGTCAGGGCTCTGATATCAAAATCATTAAACAATCCAGACAAGGAGGAAGACTCCCCTTTTGTGAGAAAAACGACGTAACTACACTGAGGTACAGATCATTTACGTGTGAATTCAAACCCTTCCAAAAAGAGTAGCAGACACAGTTTTCAGTTTTACTGGGTAGTACCTTACTATACATTTGGTTCTACTGAAATAAATGGTACTTCTTGCATAACAGGATAAAGCCCATGGTGAATATGCAGTTGTCCTCCTGCTCAGTACTTCAGAGCAATCTAATCTTTCTTCGTGCCTTAAGAACTGCTCTGAAAGAAGAACTCTGGTTGTTTGTAATATTTCTCTAAACAGCTTCCCCCCGCCCCCCAGATTAAAATCTCTAGTGCATCATCAAATTAAAACCAGTCTCTACATAGCACTTTTATTCACAAACAAGGTCCTGTTGCCATGGGCTGTATACAAATTAAAGAGATGGTCTTTGCTGTGAAGGACTAGCAGTTAAAACACAAAAGAAGAAAAAAGTATGCATCGTATTTTCATGATATACAATGAATGAACAGATTACCATTGCTTCCGATAACAAAACCTTATTAGTGCGTGCGTATGCTGGTATTTCTGTTGTCAGTAGTAAGTCAGAAAGATCTCAAAGCTGAAGTCAGTTTGGGAGCTTGTGCTGTGGTTGTCCCAATAAGTAAGTTTTTATCCAAAATTCAATCCCAAAGTGGTGTCCAAAGCTGCAGGAGAAACAATATTCAGTAATGTCTACTGCAGGTCAAAGTCTAACTGTAAGCATCTTAATCACTTATTGCAGATATATGCCTAGCCTATAAAACAAAGAGGCTGCAGAGTAAATGAAAGACTGGGGGAAAAAACATTGTGGGGGTCATCTAAGTGGAGTTTGCTTTGCTTGCTCCAGCACCTTCATGAGAAGCCAAGGCTTTTAAAACTCCTTGAAGGCATATAAATGAAAGTAGAAGTTCTCTATGCGGTCTTGTGGTGTTGGGATGTTAGACATCGCTGTAGCCACCAGGTGCTTCACCACTTAGTGTCATTTATTACTTGAAGGAGCAGCAAGATGCTAGAGGTCTACAGTGGGTTGCCTATGTTCTCCCAAAGGCAGTTAAGAATCACTTCAGCATTTAGCTTCCCTCCTTCATTTAGAGCATCACACACTACAAAAGAAAAAGTAGCTTGCTGTGTCACTCTTTGCAGAGTGTTTGGGAATCACAGATTGCGAGAGTTTCTTAAGTTAACTCTGTGCTCAGAGGTGGTTTGAGGTTTTTTTGTTGTTTCTAGGCAGAAAGTCCCATTCCAGTAGCTTTATTTTTGAGTTGTCAGCTTCCCTCCATGCAGATGGTAATGTCACGTAAGCCACTGCTTCTGAAATCAAGAAACAGGGTTGTGGGTTTAGGACATTAGTTTACTACATAGCCTTGTTGGGCACCGTTATGAGAACACTCATTTTACACTGCTGGAGTAAGCTTTGAAGAGCAGAGATCCCATAATCTTTTTAGATCCGATATTGTTGTGAATGAGAGTAAATGTCCTCCTTTTATCTAGTAGCACACACCAGTCCTACAGCTCGGCCTCTCTCAGCCTCAGTGACAGTACTCACAAGTGGGTGAGATGCACATGAACAGGAGTGTGGGAGAGTCTGGTTCAGTTGTGCCTACAGAGCTCTGTAGGAAACGTTTTTAGCAGGATTAGATGGCTGAATAAGCCATGAAAAACAAGCTCCCTGACAACACCTTAGAGGCTCAGCAGAACCTCCACTGAAGCTACTGAATATTTTATTTCCTCAAGGACAACTGAATTTGAGCTTTTTCTTGAAAAGAGCAAGTGGGAATGTTGTGCACAGCTGTGCATGGAGTTAAGCAGTAATATGAACAGAGGTTAGACATCACATCTTGAACTGCAGCTTCAATAGCAATGTCCTTTCAGTTCTTACCAAATTATTTAATTCACAAAGTACATTTCTCCCCACACTCTTCTAACCAGTTGAGTAGGAAAAAAGAAATCAATCCACCTACTCCCATGTTGTAATGACTGACTGTTTGAGTTTAAAGCATTTCAAATGCTAAATATAATATTTGCAGTTCTGCAGCTCAGCTATTGGAGGATTCAGTAGCTGTTCGAATACCAGTAATCTCTTGGGACCCAGGCCAGGGAAGACTTCATCTAGCTTGTGTGGGAGTAGGATGCACAGCACTCCCCAGAATGGGTCCTGCAGCTTCTCTGCTTAATTCTCCCCCTATATAAAGGCGATAATACACTTCTATTCCATAAGAAGTATGGAATTAATACCTGCACTTTAGGGATCCCCATAGTGTCAGTTCTTTAAAATCTTCTTTACAATTTGTCCTGAGCAGCCAGGACATGCAGTAAACTGGGGATGATAATAGAGTCATTCAGCCTCAGTGGATAATGCATGAGGTTTTTCTGTAGTGCCTCTTTTCTAGTTCAAGGAAAAGATTGATGTCCTATTGACTTCGTAAGTGTTTAATGAAATACCTTCTTTCACCAGGAAGATTGCATAAGAACAGATTTTTGTCATGAAGTGTTAATAAAATATTTAAAATGAAACATGATGCAAATACTAAAGAATACAAGGTTTAACAGACAAGTTCTAGTTACTAGATGTAATTTGACATTATCAGCTCTAGCTGCCTGGCTGACGTGTGCCAGCAGCCACAGACATGGCAGCAGGGGTAGCAGGGCTGAATGGGAACCCCAGCATCCGCTCCCACAGTGCAGCCCGGTAACTTGGTCTCAGATCACTTTCAGCAGATCTCAGGATGTGACCTGAGCCCCCATCCTCATGGTGGGGCTACTGGTACTGTGAGGGAGGGTAATGTGGAGAACACAACTGGAACTTTAGCTCAGATTAAATCTCTCCAATACACACCATAAAGAACGAGCGCTGGTCTCCAGAAGGTTGGTGTGTATTGAAGGAATCTCTGCAGCTTAGAGAGACACTGCTGTTTCCTGTTGCTGCTGTTCAATGGAGTACAGGAGACTTTTAAGTGGCACTGGATGGGACTCGAGCTTTGAGTGCTACTTCATGATCTGAATATATCAATTTCCTTTGAGAAACAAAGACAGGGGAAGATTGGTGTTGCAGAGAGTGGAAATGTACTCTGATGGGGCAGTTTTCTGGGTTGCTATGGTGAGAGTATGTCCTGCTGTGCTCTGTTGTAACAGCCTTAGAAATACAATGGCTAGAATCTATTCCAGTGCAGATTTATGAGGATGCTGGAGCACTTACTCGAGCATATTCTTCACTTCCCAACACTATAGTCAGTTGTTGTCAATAAATGTTCTGTAACTCTTCCTGTATTTTACTCCTGGGAATAAACCAGAAACAGACCTTTAAATGCAATAAACATGGAAATGGGATAAGCTTCATTTCTTTAAAAAAGGTTTTTTTATTGTTTTTGTTTTTGGTGGTTTTTTTTCCTGTATTTTCTTTGCTTTTCATTCCAGATCTGAAGTTCTGCTTCTAGCCTTGCAGCTTGAGACAGTTTGGGTCTTCTATGCCTGTTTTACCACTCCAGCTCACCTTCATTTCATTTGCTGGGAGATGACGGCAGTGTCAAACAGAACAAGGTTTAGGCAAAGTACAGGTACTCACATAAAGTTCCTCCCCAGCCAGATTTTTCCTTCCATTTTTTTATGTCAGCATTCACAGTTGTGTATCACATACCAAGCCAGATGAGACTGAAAACATTGGTTTTTATCTTGCTGTGTTTGAAAAAAATACTGGTTTTCAGTCAAATTAGTCCCTTCATCTGGCTTATTGGCGTCATGTGATGTGGAGATGGTGAGACACAGTCTGGTGACAGAGCAGACTTCAGTCAATATGAAGTCATCAAGCAACAAGAGCTAAATTAAGTGGTTTAAGTCATTCTTCTCTTCTGTGAGAGAAGTATTAGCTAAGTCCTTCACCTTTAAATTGTCTTTTGGAGAGGAAGCAGAAGGGAAGAAGATAGGGAAGGAGGGGCTTTTTAGACATTGGCCTTCCCTAAGGAGATGCCGAAGAAAAGTCATAAATAATTCCAGTGCAACCTGCAGAACAAATGAGGCATGCTGAAAACTCTGTTCAAACCTATTTGTAATTCCCTTAGGAGCAGGGAATTAAAATTACCACCCAGGTAGTGCACAGCTTTAGTAGCCTGTGTCAGAACATGGTCTTCCAGCCCCATGGATTATGGCCACTGCCATCACGGCAGTTCTTTATCTTTATTAAATACCCTTGTGCGAAACAGAAGCGGAGGTGTCTGCTCTACGGGGAGGTGCTGGAGGCTTAGTGCCCAGCAGCCTGCGGGACCTGGAGGGAATTTCTGGGCTTTATCATGGTTTGGAGGGCTGGTTTGGTTTTGGTTTTTTGGCTGGCTTAGCTCTGTCGGAGGTTTGAAGAGGCTTGTCCTTGACCACTCCTCGCAGGACAAGTTTGGTAGCTTAGCATTTACGATGAGTAAAACCTGGCTCGAAGGTACTTGTGACGTGTTCTCAGGGGCACCAGTTTGGTCTTGTTAAATAAACTACTTTTATATTTGTGGTTTTCCTATACCCTCTGTCCCTATAATCCCCATAGTGAGGCAGCAGTGTGATCAGCTAGTTGATACATTCCTCTGCTTCTCGTGAATTCACACTATTCCTTTTCTGAAGTCATGCTTTGCTACTGTCACCTCTTTTTGTTTTTTCTTTTTTTCCCAAAACTGAACTGTTCTTGTCCACATGGCACATCATGTTTCCTGCATAATGGTTTCTTCGTTTTGGGGAGAACCATCAGGATGTATCTCTTTAAAAAGGTATGTTTCTATTTATTTCTGTCATTTAAAGATCACTGTACCAAGTCCTTACCTGAGAGTCACTGGAAACAGATTGTAAAAATACATATGAGGTGAGAAATGTCTAAATTTCCTTGACTGGAGCAGGCTGAATGCCTTGGTTCACAATGTGGTACAGCTAGCAGCCCTAGGGATGTTGGGAATGAGGACGCTTGAGGAGAAGATACACATGTACATGTCTCAGTACACAGATACTGAAATATTGGGGGGAGAAAGCTAGTTAACCTGTTCCAAATAGTAATATATTTCTCTAAATATAGCCTAGGAGCATCACATAGAGTTAGAAGGGAAGACATGTACTCCTGGTGTTCATTTTGAGGGCTTAATACTGCACATAGGATTTTTTTATAGCTGTTTTATCTGGATTCATGACAGTTAGATTATCCCTTGGCTTTATTGCAGTGCATAATACTTTTAATTTTCAGAGAACCATAGTTCAGCAACTGTAATCAAATAATTACAGATGCCATTAGCTGAGTTATTGCACCGATCTGGGTGTATTTCAATAGATAATAAATTAATAAAATTAGCACTTAACTTCTGGAGTCTTCCACACAGAAATGAAAATGAAATGAAAGTGCTACTCAGAACTTCCTTCATTAAGAAACTGTGGCCTTGATTAACAGGATCTGAAAATCCAAACATTTAGAACTCATTTTCCTAAATTTCTACCCCAAATGGCATTCACAAGAGGACATCTCATTAAAAACAGATCAGAAACCCCACATTTACACAAACCATGTGTAGGAGGGGACATGGGAGCAGTGATGCCACCTCCTCTGGCTGCACTCCTGGAGCAGGGAACATGCTGAGCAGTTATCTGTCAGACATTTGGATGGCAGGCATGGTTGTACAAGCAGGAGGTAAAAGGAATAAGGTCTCTGTAAGCAGTTCCTCTCCACCCTTAAAGCTTGTTTGTGAAAGAGGTGGCTCATGAGAAGGGTCAGGAAGACAGGGTGTCAAAAACATTGAGAAAGAACAGCAAAGGGAAAGAAAGAAATGGATTCCCGAGTGCCTGCTAGTGTTCCCTTCCAGTGTCCCAGACAAAGACAGAAGGCTCAAGTCTGGACTTGATGATGGTTACCCCTCATGATGACCTTTGGTCTTTAAGATTCAGTGTCTTTGCTTTCCATGGTGTAAATCATATAGTTTACAGTAAATGACTCCTTAATGTGTAGCCACTGACAGTGGGGATTTGTGCTGCACTGTATTTCAACCAGCTTTAAACTCATATTTCTCAAATAGATTTGAGAACAATGGTATAATGGGAACCTGGTCTAGTGGAAGGTGTCCCTGCCCATGGCAGGTGTTGGAACTGGATGAGCTTTAAGGTCCCTTCCAACCCAAACCACTTTGTTATTCTATAAACTAGATGCAAGCTGAATCTCTTCAGGTGCTCCCACCAGAAACTGCTGAAGCAGCCTGAGATGTTGTGTCTCACCTTATCCAATCCCCTTCCTTCTCTCAGTGTTCACATCCTTCTTCCGTACACACCATAAAGAAGCAAAGTGTGGCATCCACAGGGGACATGAGCTGGGACGTGACCCTGGCGCTGGAGCATCTTCTCCATCCATTCCTGCGATGCTGCTGCGGGTTTGCCATTCTTTACCCAGAGCCTGCTGCAGTCATTCTAGCAGGGAATGTTTGCACGTGAGAAAAAACAAATCTGAGCAGTCAAAGGAGGCTGAAACAGCGAAGAATCTCACTCTTGTGAATACAAGAGAACCAAAATAAAAGGGTTAAAGTAACTAGGGGATTCACTGCCAGCACTGCAGTGGTCTGAATGCTTTTGGCTGAGGAATTCCCTCAGTTCTCAGTACAAAGCCTGCATGAGTAGGGCAAAGGAGGCTGACAGCTGTCTCAAGCAGCAAGGCGAGTACCGAGTACATCCTCCCTGATGCACACACACAGAGCAGTGGCTTATGGACTTTCTGAGTCCAAGGTTTCATCCATTTCCTGTAATAACTGTCTGTTAATTAATACTGACCCTTTATAAATACAACCAAAGCTCTTGGGAAATTACATACTGTGGGATCATTTTCAGCAAACCAGGCTGTAAGTAGCATTTTACTTTCTGTCTGGCCCAGGAATGAGTGGCTCTGGCTATCCAGAAGGTTACTGTTGTACTGAGGCATAAGTTGCAGGAAACTCAACACTCCCCAGTATAAAACTGCAGCTGAAATTCTCTGCTCTGTGACAAGCAGAAAGTAAGGCAGATTTTCATAAAAGCATTTCAACTAAGGAGGGGAAAATAAATTGGAATTCTAGGTAAAGGCTTTTGTTGAAGCACTACCCTATTTCTGGGTTTAAACCCTTTCTCACTCTCGGCCCCATCCTTGGATACGGTTCCTCACTTTCTATGCTGTGTATTCTGTGTGCTATTAAAGGAATGTTATGTTCCACTTGAGAGGTGGTAAAATGAAAATCATATAAATACTCAGGGAAGAGCTCCTTGAGATGCTTCAAGACTTAAAGGGCTATGAATTTGCAAGCTCTACTAGCATGATCTCCTTTTATGGCATACATTTGTATCAAAATATGGTATTCTCACACTCAGATTTGACACATGGATTCCTTCCAACTGGAATAGAGAGATGCCATCAGTCATCTGTATTTAAAATCCAAACAGAGAAAGTTGCATATAGCGACTGACATTGGGTGATGAGAGGGAAGATGCCAGTGATCCCTATTGATATCCTCAAAGTGTGACCCTGAGTGAGTCCCTAAACCTTTCTGCACCTCAGATGAGACACAACTAGCATGTGGACTTTATCAGCAAGGATGTTGTGCAAGTTATTTAATGAATGCTTGCAAGATTATTTGTGGCACTTGAATGAAAGAGGCTGTGTAATTGCCAAGCGCTGCTGCATTGTATAACTCTATATGTTGTGGGAAGTGTATGGCAAGCCACTTGCTGAATAGCTTGTGAACAAATGATCTTTTTAGCCTGTTACACTGAAGCCTAAGTATGGATCCCCTGCTTTTCTGGGCTTCCTTGTGCAAAACTTGGTGGTAGAAGTCCGCTTCTGTGTGCTAAGCAGATTTTCGTAGTGGTGTCTTCTGACTTGGAATTACTATTTAGAAGCAGAGAAAAATCTGTCAAAGTCAGTAACTTCCATCTCAGCAGCAGGGAGAAAATACCACATTTCAAGCATGTTTCCATCAGGATTGAGCCCTTGCCACTAAAGATATCTTTGTCCCAGAGAAGGAGTGCAATCCTTGCATGTATATAATCAGTCCCCTATACTGCTCACACATACAGCTGGGAGGTCAGACCCATGGATGTCTCCTATCACACAGTACTGAGCCCTTCTGAATGAACATGTATGACAGTGATGAGACTGGTTGCTGGATCTCACTCATCCTGTATCACTTGCCTCTCTCTGCCACCTCTGACTTTAGGGCTGATTTCCTGACCCCTGATGTACACCGCACACAGCTCCAGCCAGCGCTTTGTCCTGCCTATGTAAAATAAAACAACTCTTTTTGGATGCTTGCACTAGAATTCGCCCACTGCAGCAGCGCAGAGAAGAACCAGTTCAGCTGTCACTTTTGCCACCAGTGCTTCTCCCACACAGATGCCTTTTTGCAGAGTCCTGTTTTAAAACTTTACTGCATATGTCAGGTGGCTTCAACATTTATCTAAAAGCACAAAAGTATTTATTGTTAAAGGAAGTCTGCAGGACCTGGTCCAAAGAGTGGCCCATATTAAGGAGATGAATTCTTACTGATTTGGTCTTTTCTTCCAGCAACATACCGGTTTTACTGCAGCTTTCTACTCATCTTTTGAATCTTGCTTGCTCACTTGCAGAGGAGAGGCTATGTGCATCTCACCCCATGCATGCTTGGCAGGCACAGGAGTGCTGGTCACGATGCTGTCCCCCACAGCGGCAGCACTGGGAGCCAACAGCAGGTTCAGTGCTGAGCTTTGTTCTCCCAGTGAATGGGAAATCCTCTATGGGGTCTTTATGTAACTGTTTTCCTTTGGAAAGCACTGCGGGATCTGCGTGTGTGTGTAATCTGTTTATATTGGATGACTACAGTGGTCATTTCACACGTGTGTCAATCAGGCTTGAAGAAGCGGTTGAGTCTGACAGGGACAGAAAAGTGCTGGAGCCTGTGCAGAATAGGTATGGCTGCTCCTGTGTTGATGGGGTCCTGCAAAGGCTACATTCATGGTGCATGCTGTGTGAATAGGGGAATCATGGGATCACAGGCTGGTTTGGGTTGGAAGGGACCTTAAGGCTCATCCAGTTTCAATCCCCTGCCATGGGCAGGGACACCTTCCACTAGACCAGGTTGCTCCAAGCCCCATCCAACCTGGACTTGAACGCTGCCAGCGATGGGGCAGCCACAGCTTCCTTTGTGCCGTGACTACATGCCCTTGTCAAAAGTCCCTCTCTAGATTTCGGCAAACATTTAAAACCCGTAGAGTATGATTACAGTTGCTATGGATATCCAAGCTAATCTGCTCTAAGAAGGCGTTTTGAACTCTCTTTTGATCACTAGGAAAAAAAATTTCATGCCATAGAGGCTCCCTGGGCTCAGTGCAGCAGTCATTCATGGTGGCAGGACTGGGTGGCAGAGGAGGACAAGCAGCCGGGCATAGCACCTACGTATTTCAGCTCTTCTTCCCTTTAAAAAATAGCAGGAAAACTTCCCAGCAGTGCCCCACTGGAACAGAAGGCGAGCAGGAAGTGACTTCTTGGTGCTGGAATATTCACTGCCACCTGAGCAGGCTCGACATGGGAAAATACAGATTCCAGGAGCTGAACCGCAAGGCTTCTTCACAAGCGTTGGTTTGTGTCCACAGAGACATTGATGCACTGGAGTTGTTGGGTGCATATTTGTTTAGTTTCTTGAATTTCACCTTCCTTTCTCACTGTAGTAGATGAGAAATACCACAGAGCTCAGTTCTGCCTCTTCAGGGCAGTGAACATTACACAAACACCCCTCAGCTTAGGGTTTAAAAACACTATTTAAAGATTAGCATGCAGTTCATTTTGTTCCGTGTGGAGGTATATGCCCATTCATTCTGAATGTGAATATGAAGTCCATGGATTCAGCGTAAGCTGCTTCATTCCTCAGTGCGTATTTCAGTGGGATGGAAGGAATAAAGCTGGTGCCCACCCCTGGACACAAGCTGATTTTGGAGAGGATTGGCGTTAGCAAATCCTCTCCAAAGGATAGCACAAAGGCAAGAGGTGTGAATTGCTGTAGCTATCTTACCTAAATTTAATTTCAGTCTGTTTTCTTTAAGGAACTCATGAGCTTATTTGAACAAGCGGCCTTTAATAATAAGCCCAGGGGTGCTTATGATTGCAGGTGATCTGTTTCTGTAATGAATGCTTTATTTTTCTATATGATTTTGGGGAAAAAAACTCATCAAAGAGATTTTTAAACAAATCAGCCGGTTTCTGAGGCATATGCCAATTTAGGTGACAAGAAACCCGGACAGTGACTTTTTACAAGGGCCTGTAGTGACAGAACAAGGAGAATGGCTTTAACCTGCCAGAGAGGAGATTGAGATGAGCTCTTAGGCAGAAGCTCTTCCCTGTGAGGGTGCTGAGGTGCTGCCACAGGTTGCTCAGAGAAGCTGTGGCTGCCCCATCCAAGCAGTGTTCAAGGCCAGGTTGGATGGGGCTTGGAGCAACCTGGTCTAGTGGAAGGTGTCCCTGCCCGTGGCAGGGGTTGGAACTGGATGAGCTTTAAGGTCCCTTCCAACCCAAAACAGTCTGGGATTCTGTGAGAATCTATAAATACTTACTATTTGTACCACTGCAGTTTAAAACAACCATGACTCCAGCATGACCATTTTGAGCTGTGTGTTAGAGAATATGCTGTCAAAAATCAAGTCCTTGACTTTTTGTGTGAGTAAATGTGTGTCTTGGGCAGTTTGCAATCCACTTGGTGGGCTCAGAAGCAGGTCCCAGGGAAGTGCCTCCGCTCAGCTGAATTTGATGTGCTTTGCAGGTGATGGAGCTGAGACTTGGAGGAAGACTTGGCAAACATGAGAAGACTCTGGACTACACAAGGACTAACCTGAGGACAAGGACTAACCTGAGCCATGGGTCTTCCAGACACAAGGGCAGCAGTTCCCTGCTTGTGATCCAGCACTGGGGTTCCAACACATGCTCTGGAATGACACAGCAAAAAACTGCTTTGTGGGCTGTAAGGCATGTGTACAGGCTGTGCAGGACAAGACCTCCTGTGCTGTTTGTGCACAAGTGCGTGTGACCAAGAAGCCTTGGACCAAGATATGAAAGCCCCGAGGTGTGAGTATCCCAATTGGCATGGGCTCCAGTATCACCACATTGTACTGTGTGAGACAAACCCAAAGTTACTAAAGGCCAGAAAGCTATTTAGCTGGGAAAAATCATCCACTTAAATGGGCAAAATTTTTGATATCTTCCAAGAGGAAAGCTATCTGGGAAAGCATTTCAGATTTCTTCCTTTCGAATGCACATCTCATTTTTTAGGCCAACTGAACAAAATGTCTGTCTGGAGAGCTCCAGAAAGAGGAACAAAACTATAAATATTCAGCTCTTGACTTCAGATTTTAATAAATGATGAGCTCTGGGAGAAGCATTTTTTCTTGCAAATATCAAATGACTTGATTCATTTTATAATTTGGTTATATAGTGCTTGTCACTTTCTCTCTGGATACAATGCAGCAGTCTCTGGCAATGCTTTAAGATGACACATCCCAAAGGAAACTGGGTCCAAGGGTCTAATGAGAAACAACCAGCTGAAGTTTGTATCTCTGTATCTGTGTCTATATCTATAAATAAAATCTCCTGCACTGGAAGGTCTGATACCAGACATGATGTTCAAAGATTATTGACCTAAATATATATCTAAGTGACTGAGCCCCCAGGGCAGGGTGATGGATAGAGGCTCACCCTGCTGCTGCTTGCCCACAGACCTAGGCTCTGCTTGCAGCACTGGCACTGACCAGGACTCTGCCTCTCAGATCTCTGCCAGCCAGCCTTGCATGGACAGAAACCTGCCATCTGTGTTTCCGAAGCACATCTGGCACACCTGGATGCTCATGCTTCTTGAAGATGGGTCCTGTGGCCCATCCACTATCACTGCTTTTATTGAAAACCTTGACGTGCAGACGCCTTCTGCTCTAAGGGACATTATTGTGAACCCAGAGCAGACTAAGGCCCATGTAAATCGTTAATGTTATACTTGCTTATATGCTAAACATATTGATGTTTAGCAAGAAGTACATGCAGCTGCTTACTGCAGTGTATTGGCACCACCTAACCATGCCTGATTCCAGTAGTGACAAAATAGCTATGGTGTGTTGCTGGCTGCTTCCGTCCGCTGCTGTCCACTGCTTCTGCCCACCGCTGCCCACTGCTCCCTGCTGCTGCCCACTGCTGCTTGCTTCTGTCCACTACTGCCCGCTGCTGCCCCCTGCTGCTTGCTTCTGTCCACTGCTGCCCACCGCTGCCC
>JANHGB010066433.1:0-18379 GCA_026283785.1 Coracopsis vasa | reverse complement strand
GTTTAGTGGGAGGTGTCCCTGCCCATGGCAGGGGAGATGGAACTAGATGATCTTAAGGTCCTTTCCAACCCTAACTATTCTGATTCTATGATAATCAGGTGATGTACTTCTACTAAAGGCTTTGCTGTGAAATAGTAATGTTGAATGTTCCTGACTGATAAGCAGAGATTAAACAGTCTGATCACAAGCTATAGAAAGCCATAGGTCATGGCTTGTTTATGCAACTCCCCAGGAAACACTCCAGCAGAATGATGACAAGACTTTACATGAGCAGTGTAATGAGCACAATATAGCCACAATTCATAGTACTTCACTATTTTTAGTTTCCAGTGTGCCTAAAAAGCAGGCTTTGAGACACTGAGAATCCAAAAAATCTGAACAGGATGCAATTTATCATGCAAGGCCAAAAATGTTAGCCTAAAGATCTCTTTAATGTGATCTTAATGGCACTGTACCGATATTCATCTGATATGAATAATTTTATTTAGGCAGACTAAAAAAAAAAATCTTAAAAGCCACAGAGCCTGCACTGTGGTTACAAATGAGCATGATCTCAAAAGCAGATAAGAGGCTGATTTGCTCCCAAATGTACAGGATCTCAAAATACATTCATGGTGGGTGAGACTTTTTTTAATCTCCAGCCAAGAGTTACTATTTTTCCTTCTTCTGCTACTAGGCAAAATGTGCCTGGGCATTTACAGCGTGTCGTAAATTAAAAAAAACCAAAGGGACCTTTCCTCCTTATTATAGTAATCTACCCCAAAACCAGAGTCTGATTTTATATTGTAAATAAAATGACATATCTGGTTTCTAATTCCAGCAAGCTGAGCAGCTAGCTGTTAATGTGGCTCTGTAAAAACTTTTCATGCATGATTTAAGAAGCTGAGTGCAGATAATTGTATCTGAAATTACACTGCTAAAAATATGGTACGGTAAATGAAAGGTTAAATACTGGCTACTGAGGGATGGAAGGAGGCCCTTCATCATTTGTTGCATGCTATTTTTAAAGTAGTGTTTCTCAAATTTCGGGTTAAAACTGGGAAGTTACGAGAGGCTTCAAAGAGGTAATGGCTGGCAGAAGTATGTAGAAGTTCTATTCCTCTAACATGGGGAGCGACAAGGGAACATGAGTGGGCTGTAGTACCTGGCTGGGTATGTTTATCTTAGCCAGGGAATTGCTACCTACCTCTACATGACTCAGAAGTGACTGGCAATGAGAAAAGCCTTGAGTCTGGCACTGGGGCGAGGCCCATCTTCCCAGCACACGGGGCAGAGGAGGAATGATGATGACGCGGAACAGATCCAAGAGGCATTCTACTTTCCAACTCTACTGTAAGACTGATAGCTAAGACCTAAACCCCACCCAAATCTACCTCTTCACTAACAGTGAATAAAGGACTATTATGCAAAAATTGCCCTGTATGCTGCAAAGTAGGAAAAGCTGTTTAAGTGAATGCACATATATATATGTATGTTAGATGTCTCTGCTATTTTCAGTGTAACCTGCTCTCAGTTGCCATAGCAGGAACTGCTCACCAATGTGCCGTGGTAGAGAAAGCGGCTGGCAGAGCAAGGCACAGAGAGCAGTGAGAAGTTGCAAAGAACAGTAGCAAAGGAGTGTGGCAAAGCTACAAAAAGCAGATAACAGAAGCAGCTTAGCAGCTATTCAAATTGGGTCATGTTACTCAGCAGGTTTTATCAATTGAGGGCTGCTACGTATGTGATACTCCAAAGCGGACAAGAGTTGACCCAACAGTTGCCTCATCAGAGGAAAACAGACTATAAAATAGTCTGGTATTTGCCTTAGGCATTAGGTGTTATAAACCACCCTGTTTACCCAACTTGCTGGAATTTCCTCCTCCCGCCCCCCATCCCACCTTGAGTAACAACTGTTAAGTGATCTGTGTTTGCAAGCAGGGAAGTCAGCTCATTTTGAGGATCAAGTAATTCAGATCAGTTATTCCAAGTTCCTGGGTGGGAGCTCAACTGGTGAGTTTGTTGCGATGCTCTACATTTGAATGCAGTCCTTCCTGTTGCCAATCAAGCCCTGGCAGAAGGGTTATACTAGACCCATGAGGCTATTGCATAAAAGGGAGTTGCCAGTTTCTTCACAGTTGGCTCTGACAAACCTGGTCTAGGAGCTTAGTTGGCTCTGGGTTCTGTGGTTTGAGCAGTACTTAGCAATATGGATCTCCCTGCAGCGCCTACAGAGGAAGTAAGAGCCTTGGCAGCAATTCTCAGCAATTCTCCTTTGCACGCCCTGTCAGTAACTTCAACTACTGTGCAGTATTGCGGCAGAAGTGTGGATACCTTGTTCCCTAAAGATACGGGTGACTGCTCTGGCCATGAAGCAATCGTTCTTGCTACACAGACTCCCATAGGCTATTTAAACTCCTTGTCTGCCTTTGCCATCTGGTAGCTACCTGTCAAAGTGATTTGAAGAGACTTTTGTACTGTACTTTGACCCTTTCTGCAGATGCTACACCACTGTCTTCATTAAGAAGCAGCAGAGGCTACAAACAACACTGATAGCATCTAAACAACAAGCTTAACTTGGTCTTATGTTGCAAATGCCTATCGGAGTGGGCTCCATGCAAGGTTTATATGTCTCCTGAAAGCAGGTAGGCAAGCATGTCCATTAATATACAAATACCCTAATTCTAAGAATAAATAAAAGTATGAAAAATGTTCGTGGTGCATCCACTCATGTGCGACTTGGCATGTCTCACTCTTGTCCAAATTTTACCATTAGAGAGCAGCTGGCACACTGACTTCAAATCACCAAATTTCCACAAGCGTTGAAGTCACAACTTCAGAATCAGAAAATCAATTTCAGCTGTAGCAAGAAACATTTTAAATGCTAGTTTCAGATGTCTGCAAAACAAGGAGTGAATGGAACAAACTTGATGAATGTGCCTTCACACACCTATATTTGAGGGAAAAAAACAAAGAGTTTGGAAGCATGTTAATGAGGTTTATCTACATTCTTTTAACTGATCATTTCTGTATTTCTGCTGCTTAACAGTAATATTCTTAGTCTGAAGTTCCTGCCATTATTGTTTTACCTAGCAATACAAAAATTGAAGCATTAAAAAGTTCGCAAAACTTCTCTTTGCCTGAGAATTTCCCTTTATTTATTTTATCAAGAACTACTGAGGGACTGAAAGTAGGCTTGAGCCATAAAGCTAAGTACATAAAAAGTTTATGCACAGATTATAAGTCTAGTCCTGAAGTTTAACACGGATCTTTCCATGTTGAATGAGGTGTCACAGGCTCTTATTAGCCTTTCAAGGTTTGATTAGATGCCAGTGTAATTAAAACATTCTTTGGCACATGACCTTGTGCCTTCATGATCACAGGCTGCTCTTTGTGCGTTCATGTGCATGTTACACAGCAATGCTACCACCACCCACCAAAGACTCACAAACACTATACCATTTTGCCCAGTAATTTTAGGGACTTCTGCAAGCAAAGGACTATTTCTTATAGTGATTGGCACTACTGTAAAGCCCTGACCAGCTCTTAGCATTGTATTTGAAGCTCTACTAGTAGAAAGCCATTCTTTTCTCCACAGTTCCACTTGGAAGAGCAGCATCTGTAGAAACTAGTCTCAGAGTTTGTGCTAACTTGGAAAAGATGTTCTTTGAAAACCATATATGGCAGCATGAACAGCTAAAATCAAAGGAAATAACCTCTCTGATAAGACCATCAATTGCACGTTTTAGCTACAGAGACCCATCTACTACAGCTGTAAACATATAGCTATATGAAGATCAGGCTGGTTTTTTTGTTGCTGGTTTTGGGCTTTTACATTTAAACCTCCACCTACATTTACGACACTTCTGCCCTCAAGAGAATGAAAAAGATGCTGGTGAAGAGCAGAATGAGTGCCCTAATTAGTGGGCCACAGACTGAGCACCCAGCACCTCCTACTGAGGAATCCAGTTGTTCTAAGCGCATGTCCTAGCTCCGAGACTAGGATAAAGACTTTGCACTCTTTCTTCAGTTATTCATGAACTATTTGTTCCAAGTGGACTAATTGAAGAGAGTGTGTTTCATTTCAGGATATCCTATGAACAACCACCTTGGAGACCTGGATTTCATTCACATCCTAACTCCAAACAAGGTGCTAATTTGTGTGTTTTGCTTGCCCATTAGTTCATTTTGACAGAAGACTTTGTCTGCTTTCTGTTGGACAATACTTTTTCAGTATGTTCTGCAATCACTTGCTGGTTTGGGCCCCACAGAGATGCAGGAAACACCTGCTATGCAACTTCTTGACGACTTGCTAGGCAAGTAGCTCAGTGTTGCTAGGATCTGAGCAGTTACTTCACTGATTAGTGCCACAAAGTGAATTCAGTATTTCTTCTAATTTAGCTCTTGCTTTCATTAGCAAGGAGCCAAGTTCCTCTGGTGCATACCACATACCAACAGACACCCGCTATTCCACGTTGAGGGAAGTCTTCATGTTTGTAGTCAGTAAAAAGGGAAAAATTGGATAAAAAAATATTACTTTTTTTCCTTTGACGTTTTGAAATACAGGGGGAATTGTTACATTTATTTTTATTATTACGCAGTATGAAGGATTCCAATTAGTCCCAATATCCCTCAAGCTTCCTCTTACAGTTTTTTAAGTTATTTTTTTTTAATAATGAAACTTCTCAAACTTATTTGTATGGATTTTAGATATGCACTTATGATCACACACAAACTTCAAAACAATGTAAAAAAGAAGATCTGTTGAAGTTATTAATTTCTGAATATTGCATATACATGCATTTGTAGCCAGGCTGGAGTCAAGTGAAGATAAAAGCCTGGTGGCTTCAGCATAAATTATAAGAACCACAGTAATTTTTATGCTGAGGAACCTCTCCCTTTCTCAAAGACTGGCTACTTTGGAAAGTAAATTGTACTTAGCTTTGTTTAATACCAATAACATTGCCTGCTGAGCCTTGACTAGAAAGGGTAGGTTATAGAGAAGAAATCTCAGTGTCCCAAAGACTGATCACGTCTTGGATTTCACATTGTTGGTTGAACCTTCGAAAATTTTGCACTTCACTGCTGGTGCCTTACTACTATGGTCCTTCTTTACTTGTCAGGAAGACTGACTTCAAGAGATAAAAGGATTTATAAAATGTAGGTTCAGCACAAATATCAATGCATCAGAACTTGTTTGAGAGGAAGAATAGATGTTTTTCTGGAGAGCTGGCTCCGATTCCCTGGTAAGCAATCAAAGTGATTATTGCTCACGGGAGGTAACAAACGAAAAAAGTGAACAGTGCCCCGTGCTGGAAACTCATTAAATGTTCACATTACACAGAGCATGTGATGGGTGGAATTTCATTATTAGTTTTAGATTTTATTTTTTTCACTATTAATTTTAGTATTCGTTTACTTGTATCATGGATGTCTAAAGCTTCAACTTAATCAATGGACAAAATAAAAATATTAAAAGTGGAATCAGGCTATTATTCTAGATAGTAACTTTAACCTAAATCAGTAAAACAGTTCTCAGGTGAACAAAATCACCTGAGACTAAAACAGCTCTCAGTTTAAAGTATGTGAGTAGGATATATGATTCCTCACTAGGAAAATGCATTTCCAAAAGAGCTATTTGGGAAAATCTCCCTCTGAAATTTGAATGACTTTCATCGATGAACTGCCTGAGCTTATGATGCTATCGACTACTGTAGCTTAGGTATCACCATGGTTGCTCACTTTCATGTGGAATTAGAAACAGAATTCCATAAATCATAAAGAAAATGGCTTATTGCAGAAGAAAATTTCTCTCTCCTTCAAACAAAACTGGACAGTGAGGGAACAGTTACGCTTCTAGGAACAGATTACGTGGCTTGAAGGTATCCTTTTAACAAATGCAAAAATTACAAAAAAAGGACAGGCTATGTTGCTTATATTATTGCCTGATTATTTCCATATGCTACTTAATGGATTTGCAACACTGTTGAATTACTCTTCTATCTCAGCTTGTCTTTTCGCACTATGCAAGAAGAATAAACAAGAAGATGTAGTACAGGGTCTGGCTAAGACACGTGTCTGAATACATTACAAGGTAACAGCATAGTTGAATACAATTAAATTCTTGTCTATCATGTCACTAGACCAAAGAACTACTGTAAGGGTGGTAAACTGCATAGGCAATTACAGTGAAACATTTGATACAGCACTACAACTGATTTTAAAAGATTATCATGAGAAGCCAATATAGCACCCAGGAAACAGTAGTAACGATAATCAGAAATAAACTAAAGGAATTTTTTTCTTAAGTTAAAAATACTATTTATGAAGTAGCAATAAATAGTTAATAGGTTACAAATGACCGGCTACAAATCTCAAAAGGGAAAATATTTCTTTTTAGCAGCATACATGCAGAAATCTATTCCTGCCTCAGTACTTTTCAACTGTGTCATTAAGCAATGAATATAGAAGCCTTCCAACTGCTAATTGTGGCTTACTATTTACAAAGTTTATTTATAAACTCATTTTCATGCAAGTATAAAATACTAGTTCCATGGACAAATACACATTTGTTCACCACTCTAAATTATATACATTGTATTTGGATCTAATATTCAGAGAAGTTCAAAGTCCACAGTGATGTAAATAACAATAGTTTTGTAAACTATTAGACAACGAGCTCTTAAGAGATATCAGTAACTGTATGATAACATACTTTTTTGTATACTGCTGAAATCAAACATTTTTGCAGTAAAAGAACATACATTTCAGCTACATTCAAGTGATTATTTTATTACCATATATTATGTCTTACAAACTTTAGTGGAGATGAGCAAGAGCACTACAAAACCATACCTTAATGCAAGAGGTGTACTGCATGGTATGTGCAGGCATAGCAAAGGAGAGACAAGAACTGGAAAGAAAAACAAGCTAAGGAAACTTGTACAAAAATGGACAGCAATACTGACTAACACTGGGTTATAATCTTACTTATAACAGACCTGAAGGGCTAATAGAGATCCAATTCAGAAACACCTGTGCACTGTAGGTACAGTTTGGTGCAGATCAAGAGTGCACTAATACAGTCAATGTTGTACGCATAAGATAATGCACAAAATACGCTGATATGCATATAAACAACTAATTTGTTTACAGTAAGTAGGGCAGCACAGTTGTAGCACTGCACCCCTGGCACTTAGTGATAGGACAACATGTATTTGGTTTAACTAAATTCATAAACAGGATATACACTGCTTTGTAAGATGTAAAACACATTATCCCTTTGAACCTTCTGGTTTTACAGCATTTTCCTAATTTTCAAGTTCAAACACAAACACGACACACTAACTATATATGGAAGACGTTTCAGATTTGGCGTAAAAAAAGACCTCCAATTAAAAACAAAGGACAGAAACTCAAATTAATTCAAATTACATTATTTAGATCTGTTACTGATGTGCTGAAAAAAGAATCTGAAACGTTAAACAAACAAAAAAAAAAGCAACCTTGTAATACAACCCACAATGTCTTTATGGGCTTTTCCTGAACAGTAATTGCTTCCTTAATGTCCCTTTCATATATGGTAATTTCACTTAAAAGAACTGCTGAAGTTATTCATCTGAAAAGCTGTAACTGAATTAGAAGTTTGGCCTAGCATATGGTATCACACAGAATGGAAGATAATATGCTCTTCTTCAAAGCAAGTATGTTTCAGCTACAAAAGGATTCCAATTTTAAGTGATTGTCTTTTATTTAAACAATATTACCAACTATCTGGAGGGAGCCAATTAGGGATTTTTTTTTGCCCATTTTAAACAAACTGGCTAAATTGCCATTTTATATTGTATATAATAAATGTAATAAAACTGTTCTTAACATATAATGACGTAACATTTGAAAATTAACCGCTTTAAAATATTTTACAAAGACATTTTATTATATATGACCTATACAACACACAAAAGTATGAAATATTTTGAACATATACATATTTCTGTATTTTTCATGTAATTATTATTTTGCACCAAACATTGGTGTCTGTAATTCTAACAATCCTCTCAGATTGTTAGAACTTTATCTACAAACTCAGAACATTTTTGTTGAGGTGGGTTTACTTCCTGAAAATAAAGCCTATTACAAGGAGAATTTCTCTAATGACTTTTTTCTTTTTCCAATTTCATATTTCGCACAAAGCTTTTCAAATGGATCAACATACATAAAAAGACTAACCTCTCTGTACTTTGCAGTGCAATTTGCTAGGGATAAAGTTTAAACCAAACCTGACCCTCTCCCCACTACCAACATTGAAAACTGCAGTCAAAGTAAATGTCAATACCAATCACTATTGAGACTCCTTTCCCCCTTATTTAAAATGCAAACCTTTTCAATATTCATTTTAATGAAAATATTTGCATAGAGCAGCCTTGTATTATTTCTAAAGAACATTATGAGCATTTTAACACAAGATAAGGCACATGTTTTTCAGCATTAATAATCTAAAACTAATCCTGAGGATCTGCTCCTCCCCCTCAGCAAAGTTTGCTTTTTTAATATACCCTGTATTACCTGAAGAAAGTAGAAAAGCAGTATAAAATAAACCAAAACTCTTTACCTGAACTAAATTCAGAACCTTAATGAATCTTGATAATAGCATAACAAGTCCACAGATAAAGAATTAAGTCATTATCTGAGCAAATTCTCTTTAGGGGAAAAAGAAAAAAAAAAAAAAAAGATACAGCCAGTAGCACTGTAAATGTTAGACAAAGGTTCACAAAATATGGATGACACGTAACAGTGAGTTTTGCTAAAATAAGCTCCCACCAGAAACAAGGTAGCTAAACTGTGAGGCACTTAAGGTTGACAAGAAAAGGAGGAATGCAAGGGGTCTGTTTCATAGAAAACCTGAAGTTGCATATCATATCCTTGTATTAAACCTTCTATTAAAGTGCTAGAAATTGAGAGTTAAAACAAAAGGATTTAAATATAAAAGAAGTGATTAAAGAGCTTAGTATGCATTAAAATTAAGTGCTTTTGATTTTCATTAATTCAGAGCTTTTTAATAGTTTTTAAAAAATAAAGTCTGGAAATAATCCATGTGTGAAATCATCTTTCTTGTGCCATTGATGCTATTTGTAAAGTGCCCAATTATTTTCTAAACAACAAAACCATTTGCCTTATCTTATGTTGTATAGCATGACATAGTCTGTAACACATACGTAATCCATACCGCAATGACACAGTCAATCTGATGGAAAACAGCACATGCGTACTTTTAATTGAAGTTTTAATTCCTCCTGTCACTCTAAAAAGCCAGGTCTTGGATTACATATCCACCAGTATATAGTGCAACCAACCTCGTATTCTCAAAATGTAATTTAGCTGTTAAAGCCCAATGCTCAAAGAGATTTATCAAGCCTTTCCTCAGAGCAGCCTGACGCCCAGACAAAATCACAGATGGAGCTCTAGAACTGAATCACATAAATCCACTAGATGCCAAATCTGAGAAGGATCTGGGTTCTGTCGGATGATGAAGAGGCTGAAGATGTGTGGCAGTCTGTGTGTTACTGATCACATCTAACTGAGAGGGATATGCTTCATTTACATTTCCTCCATTGAAACCGTTTTGGAACTGGTGGGAAAAGAGACAATATAAGTGGTTAGAATGGGAAACCAATTTATTTTTAAGTTTTTATAAATCCTCCTAAAGACACGGATTGGATGAAATCATCTTAAAATACAATGAATCACTTTTAAACTCTCTTTTTTTTTAATGGTGAATGATGAGAAGTTAATTTGCATTAAAGTAGGGTCTGAATCATCACTGAAACTTTCCCATGTTGCAGTCAGTGAGAGTCCTTCGTCTGGCTAAGTAAAGAAACATTGCTATCATCATCTAAAGTGTTGTAGAAAGCACAGTCTGAGCACTCCTAATATCCACATCCAGCTGTTATATTTTAAAAGCAATCTATTTACATATTTTCATGTCTGCAATGGGATCCAGGCTTTACAGCTCTTCCAGGAATGTGCATGCAGTCCTGTGAGTAAGCCGAAACGTACTGCATTCAATCTAGAGGCTGAGCTATCACAGGGTGGGCTTTTCTGATAAACGGTCTTCATATCGACAAGTAAGAGCAATGACTGGCTTTCATCAGTCTTGACATAATTGTTCACAGGATTATTTTAATCATCTGATGTAATGTTTCCTGTCATGCTACGGAAAAGTCACTTTATCTACAAAATACTTCAGTCAGTCATGCAAAGAAAATACAGCAAAGTATTTTAAGCATTTCCATCACCTCTTCGGGAGTAGCTTAGACCCTAGGTATTCATGCATTCAATGTCTGGCCTTACAAATATATATTATATAATCATTCATTCACCTATCAAAATATGCTGGGTATTGGAAACTTCTTTTACCTTCTACATAAACACTAAATTTAGTGTGACCAGTTCTTCTAAGTTTTTAACAACAAGACTATAGCCATTTGAATTATATTTTTAATCAAAGTTGCCATACTTTTAAAGATAGCTACAATAACATAAGCTAGGATTACTTCTGACAGAAGCAGATTATTCCAATATACTTCATTAATAAGATGAGCATGCTCATTAAAATGTCTAAGAGTTCTCAACACAGAATCCAGTACTTAGCAAGGTTCCTCCTGATTAATAAAGGAATGCTGACCTTAAACAAGCTATTACATTATATAAGTCCATTCTGCCCTTCCCTTTACCACTGAAAGTGCTTTTAGACTACATTGGCTATGATCCTATCACAATAACAAGTTAGGCAGAAGGTCAAGGCAGATGACTACAATAGACCCTTCTGGCTTTCTAATCCTCTAGTCTTTTCACATTGAAATTGATGAGAGGAAGGCGGCTGAGAAAAGGATAGCAATTGTGGCTTGCATAGCAACGTCTGTCCTCTCTCCAGACTCCAACTGCTGATAGAGATGTCATTGTGCTAAATCATAAAGCCACAAAGACTGCCCTACTTTGGTTTGACTGTGTGAACACAGGCTCAGACAGTAGTATCCTATCTGCTTAGTCACACCCTAACTTGAGTTACCAATTAGCAAAAAAATCAAACCTTAAGTTTATTATCGTAAGTAGTGATACATTCTCCCTATTTACAACAAACAAATGTATATTATTTGCCACCTATTACAAGATTACTTCAAGTGCAGCAGCAATACTTCAGACTTACTAGTTCCCATGGGTTCACATATTTTAAAGTTTTTAACTCTGATACAAGACTAAATACAATCTCTGTAATATAAGCATATACAAATATAGGGTTATCTTTCTCTGGACCAATGACATTTCTAGGTAAAAACTGTTTCTACATTAAAACACTTCTCAACATATTTGGTTTACATAAAGCCTTACTTTGCCATCAATCTATAAAAATGTTAATTTGCAGATGTGACTGGAGGTCAAAAATGAGTAGTCTGATACAAGACATGTTGGTTTTTTGCATGTGAACAGTATACAGCAGTGTAGGCTGCTAAAGTCCATCCTATTTGGTTTAGGAACAAGCAGTGTCTTCCCACCCGAAACCACCCCCAGTTGGCATACATAATTTTTGGACCCACAAACACTTGGAGAGAGCTCTTACAAAAGGGGTTGCGGGAATAATCCTTCCTTATCTCATCAAGAAACATGCTCCTTTTTTAAGCTCATTTGGACAAATGTCCAGCAGTTCTCCTCAGAGGTAAACAGGAGATAATGTGCATCAGTTCTGCACTAGCATTCTGCTTATGAATGCTATCCAGATTCACACAGCATAGGTATACCATAGCAAGAGGGGCTGACTTTGCCTCTGAACAACTTAGGGGAAACTTTCTACAAAGCAGCCTTTGCTCATTTTTTTTTTTCTAATGACAAACAAGCTAAACACAGTATTAGTACTGAAGCACAGTATTGTAGCAAATATGACGTAACAGACATATTCATTTCCTGCATTCAGAGATGCTTAGTCGTTAGTAAAATTTATACAGACAAGTGAGAAGAAAAAGTAAGCAAGACAGTTAAGAAAAAGATTAATGCAACATAACAACAAAATAATCTACAAAATAAATTTAATTGAAACCAACCATCAAAAAGAAAGAAATAGAATTGCTTATTCACTGGCTGTTCAAAACCTGTGCATCGCACCAGTATAGCTTTTGTGAACAGAACAATTCTATACTATTTTACAGATGAACTTGAATGACCCTGGAACTGCTCTGCAGCAAGCAAACACAGAAGGGCTAATAACATTGACCAGGCAACACTGGCTTGGCAACATACAGCCAAGCACTGCGCAAACTTACGCACGGCAGCTTGCCAGTAGCTTCAGGCTCTTCAGCTCCTGGGTACCCAGGCAGCAGTTGGTCATCTTGCTGAACTGTCCTATATTTTAGCTCAATTTCTGCAATTCTGCAATCATCTTATTTTCCATTGCTGAAGCAGTTTTAGAAAAGGGTATGTTTTGTACTTGTATTAAGAGTACCAAAAAACTGTGTATGTTCTACTTGCATTCCTCACCTCTGTCTTCTGTAGGTTAAATGGCAATTAATACTTTAATTCTGTAAATGCTTAAGCATGTGCATAAGCATTTGTAGGATCAGTACTTTAGAACCTTAACTCACTGAGATAAAAAAAAAATAAATACAATAACTGTAGCCTTGTACTTGAGCAGCATTAACTGAAAGAAATGGTAAAATTTAAATTACTTCAAAGGTTGTTCAGAATCAGGAACTGCCTTAGTAATTGATTTTTATTTTATTTAATTTCTAAGTTAATTTTACCTATGAAGAACTGTGCTTAACACTGTAGTCTATGCTACAGCCAGGCTCCTCTTCTACAGCTTTTACTGTGCATTCTCTTCAGCACAGTGTGAAAAAGGTCTAACTTAAATACTTGAATATAATTTTTTTCCTCCTATTTTGTCTGCAGCAGATAATTTAGCAGCCTGGGGAACAAGCTGACTTTTACTTATTGTGTGTAGAAATGCAATAGTACATAATATTTCATGTTATTTATGTGACATTACAATCCGGTATTTTAAGCAATCCTAAAAGCACTGAAGAATCTGAGAAGCTAGAGAACATTAGGGTTTTTTTAAAAAAGGTATCTTTCTGGATTTTTATAACATATTTCATGAAAACAAATGTGCCAGACAGTATTTCTGACATCATGACACTCCTCTCAAAAAAGATATATAAGCAAATCCCAAACTTTCGACTCATCTGCTTTTCCTTTGCTCCAATGGGAAAATTACTGGTAGGTATAACAGACTAGTTCACTCACTCTTGTTTTAATACTGCAAAGAGAGCTATAGAGCTGTGGATACCTGCACATAACAAACTGATCAAATACAACTCTCTTCAATCTAAAGAACAAATAAAGCAAGGACATTCCCCACACTGCTAATCCATCAAAATCAGTGACACACGATTACAGGAAACTGCATCCTGGTAGCCACCCAGAACTATAAAACCATGATTCAAAATGCAAGCACTGGAGCAACGCTGTTTACCTTACCTTGTTCAACAACGTTTGTTGACTTGTCATCATAGGATCATACTGCATTTGATCTGCGCAGCTGGGCTGTGTTTCTTGCATGCACTGGTACATAGAAACAGCACCTGCGTAGCATGTTTGAGGAGTTAGCGTAGCAGACTCAGAGTTCATCTCGCACTCATGATTTTCAGGAACTTGGTGCAAGCAACTGAGAAAATCCTCCAAGTTGGAAGAAGCAGAATAGGTCGATCTGTCAAAACCTGCTACAGGGAAATCCATTTGAGAAAAATTAGAAAGCTGTGGCATCATTGCTGTGGGTTGCCTGTAAGGGATAAACTCTTGCCTACACTCATATGGGGAAGTATTTACTTCTGATTTGTAAGAGAACTCGGATGTAGTTGCATGCATGCCAGGGAACTCATACTGCTGGGGCTGCTGCTGCGAGCAGCTGTGAGGCATGCTGGTGCCAGAGCTCCAATTTGTGAACATCCCATTGACTTGCATATGTTTCATCTTTTGACAGAGTTGCTGCTGCTGCTGCTGCTGCTGCTGCTGCTGTTGCTGCTCCATGAGCTGTTTCTGGTGCTGATGAAATTGATGTGGATCTAACTCTGGCTGTACCAAGCAACCTTCATTCTGGACCAAGGACTGCTGCTGGTTACAGCCTGAGTATAAGAAGTCAGACTTATTTAAGGAATCCTGAACATAAGTCAGGATTTCATCAGTTATGTTAATATCCCCAATATCATCCACATCAGATATTTCTGTTTTAAAAAACTCCTCATCCTGATGAATACACTTTAGATCTTCGAAGTCTATACCCAGATTTTTCATGATGCTGTACAAATCACTGGTTTTGTTATCTTGAAAGAGTGCTGCACTGTCTTCAGGGAGAGGAACAGTACTGTCCTGGGAACACTCCATTATCTCCTGCTTGAGAATGTTGTCATTTCCAGCAGGTAGGAGATTATCTATCCAGCTGCTGCTAACACCACTACCCAGTTCATCCCTGCTGTCTGCAAAGAAGTTCCGCTCAAAGGAAAGTTTATGTGACGCTGGAGGGCAGAGATACACAGACTCATCTTGCCTTAACATGGCACCTAGCAGGGAGTTTGGATCCACAGAATCATTTTGTAGCGTTGCTTTGGCTCCTTTTCCTGCTGTGCTTTTATTCTTCGGCTGAGAAGGATCCGTAAGGCTCAACATGGGAAAAGATACCTCATATAACACAGCCTCACCAGTGGCAAACATGAACGGCAATTTCATGTTACGCTTCCGTAGATGTTCTGCCCCTTCTTCATCTCTGAAAATAAATCAGATATATAGCATAATACTGCAGTACTAAGCAGTTACTGTAGTCTTCTTGTCCCCTGGAATTAATATTAAAAAAAAAAGAACTATATTTGTAGGCATTTTTCAAATTCCTAGCTATTCGAGCTCAACTTGGCTGAGTTAAACCAAGAGGCAGATTATGAAATAAGGAGCTTATGACTGTAATACCACATTTACATATTACATTTGTAATTAAATCTAGATAGCATACACCATTTTCTGTGCATTATGAGCTGAAATGAAAATAAGTGGGCTTTGTTTCACACTTTATTCTTCTTGGCATATCAAGTAAATGAATACTTCAATACTGAAGTATCTCTCTCTCCATTTTACAGACTCCTTAGCAAAAATTATTCAACCTGTATAATCATGCTGAATTCCCTACTATGCAGAATTTAGTTCAGCATCATAAAGGACTTAATTTACGTTATCGGCTGTTTTTTCTATACAACTGCAGTTGGATTGCTTAGTTTTCATTAATGGGGATACTGTATTAAAAATAGGGCTGGATGGAGTAACATCGTGCTTGTATCCCTGCTCTCATTCTTCATATGAAATAAAAATGTCTAAAGTTTTACACATAAAGGACTATGCCACATAAAGTACTGAAATAACAGAATTATTTTCAATAATTCAATATTTGTTTGTTAGCAAATTGAAGGAGGCTTTCTTTTTGGAGTTCAGGTTTTAAAGGGGGTTTATTTAAACATAAAGAGTTCATTTCTGAATATAAACAAGCTCAAAGGTTTTCAGTTTTTGAAGTATACTGCTTCATAGAATGATGACTTACGTAAGAGGTCTTTGCGTAGAAATGATGTAATCCGGTCTTCCATTCTTGTAGACAAGACGTGCATTTGCCTGCACCCAGGCCCATCGATTTTCTTTGGTTAGAAGCCTAAATACAGTCATTCCACTCTCACCTGTCTTCATCACTAGAGTCAAAGAGTAAGCATACTGTTTACTGTCCAGTGAACAAAACCAAGAAAATCTGGTATGTCATGAAAGTATTCCCATTTGTACAGCAATTTTACAAATCTCATGTCCTCAATCAGTCATTTCTCTACAACACTGATTATTCTTAGGGAAACAGGATAACTGATCACTTTAAGATGCCTACTCTAATTTACTGATAAGTTAAAAGCCAAACTGCAGGTAGTTGTAAGAGATCCCCTATAGACTGGCAACTGTAGGAGGCAACATCCTGTACTGAGCTTCATCCACTATTTCTGCAATAACAGAAATTAATAAATACTAGAACATGCAAATGACAAGAGCTTAAGACTCTTCTACATCTGAAAAGTGACTATTACTTAAGAAATCAAACCCCACATTTGCTCTGGATCCAATTCTTTCACATTTTGACTGGTTAATGCAGAGCTACTTCAAAATCTGTTATTTTTCATTCCCACTATCACTTCACTGGCAGTGCTTGATAAAAATACTACATTTTTGTTGTACATTTCTGAAAACACTGCATTCATAGACAGAAAATGTGAATAAAAAATAAGATGAGGAAAGTTTAAGAAACTTCAAATAATCTTTGCTACACGACTTCATTTTATCTTAGCATGAGAAATGCAAACCAAAAAACCAGTTTTGAGACAAAGTTTTAAACCACAATTTCAAAAAAGGATTTCATCCCATTCTATTCTGGAAATCTTTCTTATTCCTTACTGAAAAAACAAAATTACTGATAGACAAAAGGGACTGAGCTATACCTGAAAGAGAAAACATGCTTAATATAGGTTGAGAACTAAGCTACTGAAAGGTTAAAAAGAAAAAGTAGCTTTTCAAGAGCAGTCAGTAGAAACGAAGAAGCACCAAAATATCCTGAAGATGCTTCTGTAACTTTCAAAGACAATTATGTTACAGGTAACAAAAATGTAAAGAAAGAAGTCCATTCAGTAGTTATGTACCAAATAACTGATGCTTATTTCCTTAGCTTAAAACATTATACTTCTCTCCTTAAGCTGCTACTTAAACCAAATCAAGATGCCAAGAATCAAACAAAAGACACTAGCATGCTAAATCACAGGTTAATTTGTGTTAAAAATCTTACACGGATATCAGAAGAAAATACTTTATTTAACTTCCTAACAGGAAAGCTATCTCTGAAATAGTCCTTTTGCCCAAAGGAAGTTGTTGAAATAGCAGAAGCTGGACTGAGCAGAGAAAGAAGTGAGAAAAGCAAGGTATGACAGAAACTGAAATATATAACCTGAAGGGGTCTAGATATTAAGTATTAATTCATCCAGTGTAAGTTTTTATAGGAAGGAAAAGATCACAAGAACAGTGTTCTTTTTGTTAATAACTTTTTTTTAAGAGTACTTCATAGTATTTTTTCAGTACGAATATAATACATGCTTTAATTTTTCAGCCTTTCTTAGGGAATGAAGCTTACTTCGGACATGATTTTCAGCACAATAAAGCATATCAGCTGCATGAATAAACTGGTATCCTGTTCCTCTCATACATAGCTCTGCTTCAGTGTATCCCAGGACAATCTTTCCTCTGGAAGGTAAAAACAAAAAATTGCAACACTGCTGATGAGCCAACTCACAGAATTAAAGTCAGGCAAGTTAATTATGGCTAGAACATTTCAGATGCAAGTGCTAACTACATTTTGTTGCAATACCAACTGTACGCAGAAGCATGACGGTTCTAAAAGGAAAAATAACGCTAACAAATCAAAATTTTTACTGGCCCCCCAGGTTGCCTCCAGTGACTAGGAACGGGCTCGCAAAATTATCAAAATTATCACATCATCAAAAAAAAAAAAAAAAAAAGGATGTCTACAGTTAAGCTGGACTCCTGATTTTATACTTTTGAGTATACTAATAGCAGGCAGCTCCCATCTGTTGCAATGAAATACACTGTTTGCTTAGCCCCATTTCATAGATTTTACCTACAGGTGCTTGCATGTAGAAATAACTAGGGGCTTAACTTTAGCCATGTAAAACTTTTTGCCTAAATTAGTACTTTTAATAGCTTAAAATTCAAAACAGGGCGTACTTCAGAACTACATCCCTTTTGCTATTGGTTTGGGACCCCTGCGTTTGCATTTAAGCTTTCTAAGATATACCTCGGAGGAGCACAGGCAATATCACATCTGACCCTGGTAGTCAAAAATTACTTTTCTTGAGGTCAGGGAGATGAAGAACTTAACAGTATCCGTTAAAGAGACTGAAACAGAATTTGGAACAAAGAAACAGAGATCTAAAGATAGAGGGAAGAAAAATAGGAAAAAGGGGTGGGAAACATATGCAAAATATATGCAAAAGTGTAAAATGTGACAAAAAATGAAGGTTTCAAGTGAAATATAATAGAAAAAAAATCAAACAGAAGAATGAGAAGCCTGTGTTAACCTTTTCTTAACTTTTATTTGTGTCAGTTTATAGAACCCATAGAACATTTTGGTTTATCAATAGACAGAATACCAAGTAATTTGACTACATTATCCCATAAGCAGGCATGGAAATCCATATGAGATTGCACTGAAAATGAATGGGCAGTCAATGACGTATGATGAATTAAATCATTATGCAAATCGTATAGCCAATGAGCT
>JANHGB010066432.1:32643-45566 GCA_026283785.1 Coracopsis vasa | reverse complement strand
CCATTCCAGTGCCTCACCACCCTTACAGTAAAGAACTTCTTCCTTAGATCCAATCTAAACTTCCCCTGTTTAAGTTTATCACCTGTCCCCAGACAGAGTTCCATACTCTCCAGCCTATCCCTAACATAAATAGCAACTCCCCCCTCCCCATCTGCCAGGCCTGTCTTTTCTAAAGAGCCTGTAGCCTTCCATTCCAACGCTCCAGTCATAGGAGCCATCCCACCATGTTTCTGTGATGCCTATTATATCATACCTAAACAAAAAGGAACAGTCACTGGAAATGCAGTCAGTCATTTGCCTGATCTCATAACACTGCATGGTTAAAAACAAATGAATAAATAAACCAACAAAAAGCATCTTCCCCTTTCTTGCTGTTCTCCGTGCCTCTCCCTATTTCTTCTGGGTTCTCAGAGTTTGAGCACAAAACCCACTGAAAGTCTGTCCAAAGAAACACAGCCCATTTCTCAGTTAACTTCTTCAGGTACCCCTAAGGTATCGGCTGCATCTTTCCAACAAACTACTTGTGTCACAGCCTCATCTCTTGGGCTTTAATTACTACACATCATGTACTTCTGTCCAGCTAGCATAAAATGCAAAGCTGTTCCAAACCTAACTATTCTATGATTTCCCATATACCTGGTTTCCAAACAGGGTTTTGATTTTCCTTTATCAATACTCAGAAATTCTCTACTTGCCCATTTTCATATCCCAGCTACAACTATCATAGCTGGGCAGCCATCTGATTTATCAATCCAGTTTCCCCTCTACTGTGACAATGGGGTTGCTAGGACCAGGACTTGGGCTAAAACCCTTGAAAGCCTGACCCAAGCCAATTGCATCAATACTCAGTGATGGCAGTGTGCCTGTGCTAATTACTTCACTGCTAATCAGTTTATCAGAAGCACTCAGCCAGTGTGCTCATCTTTCAAGTCCTCTCCTGTGTCTCCAAGTGCTCTACCTTCCCTTCCTCCACTGCTGAAACAGCTGGGTGGCACCTTCTCTTTTCACAGTGCAGTCTAGAGACAATAGGCTCTAAGTGACAACATAATATAAGCTCTAATGAAAACACAATGGAAAACAAAGCAAGAAACCAAAGCATAAGGTGTTAAGATGCTTTAGATACAGATCAGAGCATCTTCTCTGTTGCTCAATATGGAAACACTGAGCTACTGCCTATCTGGAAGGGCAGACGGCAGCTGGAACAGTGCAGGGTTGGAGAGCTGCATTCATTCTCCTCTCTTTCTTGGGAAGTCTGGGGAAATTAAACTACATCCAAGAACTCTTTCTTCTCCATTAATTGCCACCAGCCTTTTTGCAAGGAAGTCCCTCCCATCCTCCTTCCTGCGGTAACTTCAGGCAGCAGCCAGGCTCTTCCAGGAAATCAGACAAGTCAAGAGCAGAATCACTCATCTGCCAACCACTGATCATACAGCAGGGGCAAGAGGTTGTAAGAGGAAACTCATTTTTTAAAGAGAAGTTTTTACTGTTTCTTAGGATCTGGCTTCTGTGTAGCATGACACATAAAGAAACTCTTACAACACATACACAGTGAGGAATTCAGATTAGGGAAGTACAGAGAGAAACACAGACAGCTCTGAACCAAGATGAAAACTTGCAGATCCTCAAGTGCGTGTTGTAAGATGAGAGCAACAGGCTTGTACTAGGAACTGGAGGGAAAAATACCCCCTTTTAAATGCTCCTTAATTTGAAAGGCTGCTGAACACTCAGTTCATAATCTCCACAATTTTAACGTTTGAATTTGAAGTGGGAGGTGGAAGTAAATGACCGCCAACACAGCAGAGCAGCTCAGATCTCACTAGGGACCATCTTGAGTAACTGACTGAATGGAAAAATGAACTCATGTATTTTAAAGGGGTGAATTTAATTCAAAAATCTCAGACCCCAAAAGAGTTGTAAACTCTCACACTACTAATATCTCACAGACTTCTCATTCATATTGTGTGCATATGGAAAAAGAGTGGCAACGCACTTTCATGATCTTAAATCTCTGAAGGGTTTAAATAAGAGCTGGTGAAAAAGTCTGTTACTATAACAGCCTGAGTAGCAGCTATGTTGGAAATGCTTATTTACAGGTTTCTCCCTGTAGCTAACCTGAAGAACAAGTGACCAAGGATTACAACTCACAGGACTCAGAGACAAGCTTTCATTTGATTTACTTAGCGAAGCTTTCCAAAGCTGGTCATGAAGGTCTCCTTCATCTCCTCCTGGGTCATACGCAGCCAAACACAGCTATACCTGAAGGTGCCTTTGCCATCCTGTGCACAGGCTGGGATTCAGCTCCGAAACTTTCAAAGGCTGCACAGTGTTCCTAAGTGCACAGAGGGCAATTATGCACTGACCTGAACTGCAAAGCTAGGAAAGATGAATAGAACAGAAAATACGGGACAGTTTACTAAAGGTTTGGTCCATGACTCAACAGTTTGTAAAGTTTGCCAAGGAAAGGCTGGCAACCAGAAACTGATGTAAAAATAGTGCCTTTTTGAACAAATCCAGAGCCATGTAACCAATCCACTGAACTTCAGGTTGTTACCGCATTGTGTTGCGACACTTTGAAACTTCCCAGAACAAACCTTTTGTCCTCGGGACAGAGCCATCTGAAATGAACCTGCTGCTGCTAACAGTGAGTTCTATGTACACACACACAGAGACCACTCCTCCTTCTCAGGCAAGAACGATCCTCACTTGAACATCTACACATACACATGCAGTCACACACAGAGCAAACTGCATGTGTTTGAGCTTATTAAATTGCATCAGCAAGAACTTCAGTAAGAGAAAGTTGTGGTCATGAACTTATCAAAGCAAAGCAACAAAACAAATACGCAGCGTAGCTCTTCAGGGAAGAGGGCACGGAGAACAGGGAGCCTATAGATTAGATTTGCCTGGGTGCTGATGACTTTATGGTAGAGACAGGTGAATTGAAACCTGACAAGGGTAACTTTAGCCAGAGAGAGAGATAGAAATAAACAATATTATTCCTGGAAAGAAGGGGTAGTAGCTGTCCCTCTGCCAAAGTGCACTGCAGTCCAGGGCCTATTAGCTGTGGATTCCTTTCTGTGCTCCACCTCCCAGTGTCAGGGCAACAGTCCCAGGTCTTGACGTCAAAGCTGCCTTTTGTTTGCTGCACAGACTTTCCCCTTCCGCAGGTTTAGCGGACTGAGGCATGGCAGCAGCTGGGCAAAGGGCTCTATTCTGACCAGATCTGCGAAATCACTGCAAGCCTCCAAGGAAAGTCCTCTCCCCTTGTGACCAACTTCAACCTTTCCAGTGAAAAACACCACAGATTGGTTCAGTTTGTCTGAACTGGTTTACATCTAAGCTGTCCTCTCGCTAACCCTTCCTGTGATTCGTGCCCTGTGTTTTATCTGTTGTGGTTTCATCTTGCATTATTTAGATTGCAAGAGCTGCCAAGCAAGGACTTTCTCCATAAGCATAAGGCAAGAATGTAAAACTATTACTTTAACTCTCAGATATATTAAGAGAAAAATCTTCAAAGAGACAGGGGATGAACTCCCACCATTCCAGGATAGTACTTGGGAATATCAGAGGGGGAAGGAAGAATGGACCAGGTGCTATTATGAAATCCTTCCACCTATCTGAGTGTGGGACAGCTAGAGCCAAGCTGGTTGATTTCCAAAGTTAGCAGAGGAGCTTCTCCTCCGCTAGTCACATCCAAGCCATTCCTTGTTCTTCAATCCACCTGACTCCCACACAAGCTACACTGTGGGAGTACAGGGGAAGAAGGGCCTGTGACAGAATCAGCTGTTAGGTCAGGCTTCTCCTACGTCACTCCTAATAGGAATTCAACACTCTATCCTATAGCTTTTTTTGTCTAAAGGCCAAAGATTGTAGGTCAAACAAAGGGAGCAAAAAGAAATGGAAAAACACAGTCACACAACACACACAGAGGAACAGGCACAGTAATCAGCTGCTATGTATTTCCAAGAGGAGATGCCAGTCGTCTCACATGCTCAGTGTTAAGATCTGGCCACATGTGTAACCCCTCCTTTCAAAAGCGATAAACCTGACACTCTCTGGGATATTCCACAACAGGCTCCTCCTATTCCCCTGCTGCTGAGACTCCCTAGACCATCTCCCTCTGCCCAAAGCAGAGGCCAGTGCTCTTATTCCTGTTCTCCAAACACAGGTGTGCTGTAGGCTCTCCTTTTCTTCCCTTCTGAAAACTTCAAGCTGGGGAACCTTAGGGGTCTTTCCTTCTCTTAAGTCTCTAAACCCAGTACTTGATTGTATGATTCTTGCAGGAGTACAGTTGCTGGCTTCTGTATGACTATTATCTCCTGGCTGAGGCAGAGGGACATCATTGCTGGGATACAGCATTCCTGGACTAGTAGTAGCTAACAAGGTAAGCAGCGTATGCTGCTGCTTGGAGGGTAAGGAAAAAGGGAAAGAAAGAAGAAAACCCCCTTCTTATCATCTCTGCTACCAGAGTAACAGAAAACAGTATGCTCTACCCAGTACAAAGCATTTCATCCCTTGTAAAGAGTTAATTTGTGAGGCAGAATACAAGTTGCCTACGTCTCAGTGGGGCCTGGCTGTCCCATACCATCCTACTGACCTGTACAGAAAGCCAAACTTCCAAAGAATGAACCCACATCCAGTTCCCCGGGACAATTTATTCACTAACTAGTGTGAGTAAATCCTCATTCAACACCACACAGCCTGGGTAGGAGGCAAGGAGTCCCAACTGGAGTCTCATACAGTCACACTTCGCTTTCCTGTCTAGCAGCCAAACTACAAGCATGCAAATAAACATGGGAACTGGGTGTCGCATTTACTCTCTTTTAAGCTCCTTCTAGTGTTTTCAGAGAAGTCATACCAAAAACCATGGAAAGGCCTATTCATTTTTGTGTCCCCTAACAGCAGGGAGGAGACCCAAGCTAGCAGGTCAGTAGGATAACTTTATATTACTGACTTAAAAGCGCACATGGGTGGTATCAGGGGCAGATGTCAGGAAGTCCGCCAGCTGCTACAGTCTGATCTGGAGCTCTGCATGGGAGTGCTACACCAAACCCGGCTCTGACTTCCTATCAACGTGTCCTGGAAATGCACACTGCCAGTCAGGTCACTGCAAAGATAAGCAGCACCTTTTAGACCTCATACAGATCCTTTCTCTCATATAAAGGCTTGACAAAATTGAGCCCTGGGGATGACTAGCAACTTGAACTTCAATTTATGTCACATGGTGCACTCCAAAATTAGGTTGTGATGCAGAAAGAAAGAATGTTTCCAGGTATTGAGGAGACAGCTATTCCAGTAACTCAGCACTCTCCTCCCACTCCACTGAAGTAGGTGAGTGAGCGACATGAGCATTATTCCAAGTGCTCTGAACCCAGGAGTCAGATCTCAAGAAATCAAGAGAGTGAAACGCTAGTAACAGAGGTGTCAGGGTGGAACAGTTGCATGCGGCTGGTTATTGGCCTTCAGACTACTGATCCTTTGGAAAGGCAGATTTTCCAAGCTCTCCCCGTCACTACAACAGCTGAGAACTTGTTAAAAATAAAACAGGAAATAAAAAAAATCACAGACCATCTCATCATGAGAGAGAATTACAAATCCAGAGCCAGAGCCGTGAAGAAAACCAGTGAGTATACAGAGAGCTAACAACTACCAGAGCATCGCCCTGATGCTGGAGCCAGCTCTCAAAGAGCCAGCAGCAAAGCAAGCTCACCTGCATTGCCCAGATCATCTGCTTTTGGCAACCAGCTGGGTGCTGGGGCAGGATTTGTGCCACAGCAGCTCTGCCCACTCCCAACTCCTACCCCTTCTCTGTGTTCCAGACTCAGATGGTACAAGAACAAGCTGCCTATCACACAAAGGTGATCATTCATGTGCATGTCATTTGTAGATATATAATGGGGTGTTTGTAAGTCAAAAAATACAAACCAGCCATGGAACTGAAAATGTTCTGGTAGGTCCCAGCTGTCTCAGCAGGCCAAATAAAACTCTCACCACATCCCCAGCACTGAGAGTGAGTGGCTCTCGTGCACTACAAGAGCACAAGAGCTGAGCAGCACTGCCTTCCACCCAAGGTCAGGAGATACAGGGAGTATGAAACAGGCACTACCATGCCTTGGAGGCCATGGCTGCTTTGACTTCCGTGTCTCTGACACTCTCTTTGGGGTTGTGATGTTGGTGCAGAGACCTAAGGAAACCTGGGAGGAAGTGAGTCAGGAAACCTGTTTCAGGGGGAAGTGTGACTCAGAGGGCCTGGTGCTCTCTGCTCCCTGGCACCCTGGAGGAGGTGATAAGATTGTGTAATCCCCAAGATAACTTGCTGCACATCCTAATTCTGCTGATCCTCCCAGGGGAGGGGTGCCTCTGCCGAGTACTGTACATTAGCTGATTTCTTAGAATAAACTGCGACAGCTCCCTGTGAGCTCATCGTGTGGGAGGGGGATGCTGGGCTCCCTGCCCGCACCGGCAGCAGAACCGGCAGCTACAGAGGCACTGAATTTATCAGGAGCACAGCAAAGACCTGGCAAACCTCTTGTTTAGTCTGTTTATTCTCCTTTCACAGGCAGAGAAAAGCCGCAGAGGAACCAGCTGTAAAGCAGAGGGGAGGCTTCAACAAAGAGAGAATTCGAGAAAGAAGAGGACAAGCGTGGTGGCAATAGGAGGGGAAGAGACTGCACAGTCAGGACTGGTGAGGGGACAGCTGGGGAGAGCTCTAGCTGAGACACTGGGAGGAAAGAAGCTGAGAGTGTAGGCCAAGCAAGGGGGCAGAGAGGATGGAGGAAAAATTGTAGGGAGAGTCACTTCAGAGTGATGAGGAAAGTACAGTGAAAACAAAATGCCCTTGGGATTGAGAGAACAAAGAAACGTTACACTGAAGGAGAGAGGCCACCATTCATTTTGAGTTCTCACTACACACAGAGCCAGAGTTGCCATTTCTGAGTCTTTGTGTAAAGGCTGCTCCTAGAAAACAACCAGAGCCCTAAAGCAGGGGGGTGGAACATGACACAAAAATCACTCCTTCAGCCATCCAGGATTGTCCCTGTTTCTTCACCATGAACGCAGGACAAGCAGCATCAGCACTCACAAGCTCTGCCCTTTCCCTGTGTCAGTACAGCACCTGGTGCAAAAGGGTCTCAGAGCATGAGCAGACTTCTGGAAACCTCTCCTGTACAAGTAAAGCTCCCAGACACCTCAGGGAGCTTGATGACAACTGAACTTCCAAACTCCAACCCTCTGCTTCCCGGAGACAAAACCTCGTCTTCGCAAAGTAACTACTGACCCTGACCGAGGAAGCGCTCGCTGTCCTGGCACAGACACGGCCGGCACACGAGCACACTGCTGCTACCTGTGGGCTTGCACAGAAACTTGCCATGGAGTCAGAAGAGGCCCCATCCTGTCTCAACTCACTGGTGTCAAACCCACTCAGCAATCACAAACACAGCACAAGTCAGGGAAACCCTGGCCTTCCCACACAGATAATCCGCTCCCAAGAAGCATCAGTTTCAGAAGGGGCTGTTCTGTGCTTCCCAGGAGAGCTTCATACTCCATCACACAAGTAGGCTCTGGGGCTGCAGGGGCACAGACACTCTGCCCATCTGAAGTAGATATACACTGTATTTCAAGCAGTGTTTCAGAGTCCTAACCATGCACAATATGGCACTAAGAAATACTATATAGTCTTTCAACTGCAAATTGTTATGCTCTTTATGTTTGAGTCAGGAGGTGGAAGTGATCGAACCATCAGTTTCAGAGACTTTTACCCACAACTAAGGGGCAGCGAAGATGCTGGCTGAGACTCAGAAGACCTAAAGCCTATTTTCATTTCTTCCCCAACCTGTCAGCTATCCTAAGACAAACCACTGTGCATTCTTGGGCTCCAGGTCCCTTTTCTTTGCCTCTCTGGTATTGAATGCAAGTTTCCTGGGTGTTGGCTGGGGGACAGTATATGCCTGTAACAATAAATGCATCCCAAACTGCAAAATGCGGAATAGTTCTGTAATGGAAATAATAATGAGTACTTCGAGGTTCAAGCTTGGTATTTCTAGGACAAATGTCACAGCTCATATGACCTAATGTCCCAGGGCTACTCAGCCTGGAAAGAAGAGCTGTGTATAGGAATGCATGCAGGGAGCAGGCAACCAGGCAACCACCCTACAGCTTCTGGGACCAGAAAAGCAACATTTTATCATAAAACTCAAATCAAAGGAAATTCTTATTCTTCACCCATGAAAACTCAAGGCTGATGGAAAACCAATTTCGTGGAACTCTGTGGTTGTTATAGTGGGTTCAGTGAGATCCTATACTGTAATTCCTTATTGCACTGCAATCAGTCTGTTACTCAGAAAAAGGAGTATATTTTGTTCTTGTAGGCAGCATCTGCAAGGCCATGGTGCTAGGACTGTAACTACTGATATCCTGCTTTATAAGCATGTGTTAGTTTTTCTGCTCCCTGCAAGCACTCACCCACCTTGTGGGCACAGTACAGTGAGGAAGCTGTGTCCAGCCAAGCAGGTACTCCTGGATTTTTGCTTAAATGATGTTTTGTGAGCCTCGCTCAGCTGCTGACACCTCCTGACTATGCAGGACGTCTGCACTCTTCTGCAGCAGCTCCATCTTCCCCTTTGAATCTGTGCTGATAGCAACGCATCAGCAGATAGAGTTTATTTTTCTAGTTACTGGTTTTCGAGATGCTGCCTGGCCCAGATCAATTCCAAGAACTGAAGCAAGCAAAGAAACTTCTACAGTCTCATCAGCATCACCACCATCACTGCTCTGGCACCTTCCCACGCTGCAGCAAGAACCTGCACAAACTAAAACGAGACCACACGCAACAGAAGGGCTGAGCAATGCACGCAGGGAGCTGCCCCAAGAGCACCTCAGCACCCTGCAGACACCAGGGGCGGTGGGCAGCCTCCAGCACCGTGCTCTTACACTGCCCCGGAATGTGCTCATGCAGAAAAACCTCCCCACTGCTGTTTGTCCAGGCAGCTAACCAAACCACAGTGCTTCCTTGGCGGTGGCAGGGAGAAGGCAGGAGATAGGGCTGTTCACTCAGCTCCCTCCCAAGAGGCCATACTCTTGGACAGGATTCACACACCACAGCCTCTTCTCTGCTTTGCGGTACTACAGGTTGCTGAGTGTGAAGCATGAAACTTGAAAGGCAGCAAGGCAAGCCTCAAGTGAGGAGTTTAAACCATTTTTAGGCACAGAGAGAAAGGAATAGATTTTCTTTTTTCCCTGAATTAAGAAAGCCAGAAATACTGAAAGAGAAAAACCTTTGGACTCCTCATTTTCAGCTAATTGCATCCATGGAAAGAGCAATAGAAATGCCCACATCTGCTATGTTCTGGTCACCTTAAACTGTTTTCTGGACCTTGTCAGATTCATCGCAGGCATCAAACTCAGATAAATCTGGCATTGGGGCTACAGCTGCGAGAGTCAGAGCTGTGCAATAATAAGCTTTGAGTCACCCTGAGAAAGAAGCAAATGAGCCAGTGCCTTTCCAGTCATCCAGTAATAGTTTGTGTTTCCAGAGAGATCTCTGCCTGGGGACTCACAGGCATTTATAAACCCTCACAATCCCCAGCTGAACCACAGTTATCAGTACCTCCTATATGGCACTGGGCAAACCGAGGCAGAGGAGAACAGCACTTGGTCCCAGACATGCAGCAAGGAACAGAATCCAAATAACAAGATTACAAACCACAAACTCTTCCTCCCTATCCATAACACAAATGCAGACTCTCATATAAGTAATTTCATTTAACTGACTGAAATTTACCCTACAGCACGCACAGTCTTTATACGGTTCTAAAAGCACATTATCTAACCCTTTGTGCACCAGTACCCAGCACCATCCTGTAATGACCCTCTCGAAGTATAGCTCAACCAGGAGAATTTGGGGGGATTTTGTGGCTGAGCAGTTCCTTGCACCCTAAAAGGCATTTTCCTTACTGAAGTGTGGAGCCCAGGAGGACACTGGCCACTGCCTGGCTGAACAGCTGCTCCTGCTACGAATCTGATAGGCAAGGGGAAGAAATAGCAAACGACAGAATAAATATAGGGAACCTGACTTACATCAGGGATACACTTGCCTGGTGATGTGACATTGTATTTCAGAGCAGCTTCCAGGCACACGGCCCCAGTGAAGGAAGAAAGCTGCTGTCCCTTTCTAAGAGAGCACATTCTGTAGCCTCTGTAGCCTGTCTTGGTGCAGTGAGGGTTAATCCAAGCTAGTGAACATGGGGGATGAAGATCAGCTCATCTTTTCCATTCAAGCAGAGCCTGCTACAGAAAATGCTGGTTTCTAGATGCTCAGTGTTTCACTGACTTCCAGGAACAGTGAGCTAAACTCAGCTGCTCTTCCCAGCACCAGCTGAGGGGGCAGCAGGGGATGGAACACAGCCCTGTTCTTGGAAGGCAGGAAAAAATAAGTCTCTGGCAGAGCTGTGCAAACGCTCCTCTCTCCCCTCCCCAAAAGCCTCTTTCAGCATCTCTAATTCCTCACAGCACAGCTGGGTTGGTTTTTCCTTTTATCAGATAAACATAAGAGCAATGCAAGAAAACTGCAGGCAATTCTTAAGCAGGGAGAGGTTAAGTTAATCTCATAAATAAATGATAAGCTCATCTCCATGAACTCCCACATGCCTCATGATTTTGCTCACTTTAGTGCACGACCTACTGTGCTTCTGAACATTTTCTTGTTAGATAAACACAGAAAGCTATAGAACCATCCAGCTCATGGAAACTATTTTTGGCTGCTTTATCTTCGTGCAATACAAATTCCAAGGGATGATTGGATATTTGGACTTCTTCCAGCCTGGCTGACTGTGAAGGGAGCAGACGGTAACCTCATTGCTATTCTTCTGTGGAAACAAACATCTTTTAGAGATGACAAGTATCTGGCTTGTAGGTACAGTACTCTGAATGAGATTCAGGGAAATAGAGCAGTCACCAGCTGCGAGGAGAGCCTCGAGGCACACACAAAAGGAAAACAGGAATCAGGCTGAGTTTGTTCCTCACAAGCTGCCCTTGAAATACACGGCAGCAGCACGGAGCTGTGAAGAGAGGGAGAAATCCTGCTGCAGTCTGCAGGCAGCAGCGCGGCTGGAGGAGAATTCACACCATCTTTTACACAGACTCAAGTCTCCCTGCAGGAAAAGAAAGGCTGTGACACGTGTGTCCACAGGCCCCAGCTGAGCACCCAGCAAACGGGCTCCCTTGCCAGGCATCTTGGCCAACAGGCCAGGAATGAATGGTCCAGACAGCAGCTCAGACTAACAACTGGTCACCCCAGGACAGGGCCACGGCTGCGAGAGGCACTGCAGGAGGAGCTGCTCCCTGAGATACACAGGAGCTGCTCAGCAGATAAGACGTCTGTCTCCAGTGCAATCAGTCTCTCACCTAACACAAGTGCCCCATGCACTTAAAATGCTGTGCTTTTCTGTTTGTTGGGTGTGTTTTTCACCTGCTGTACAGAAGGAAAATGCAAATCTGCATTTACACAGGACTCTGAAGCTCCTTGCTATGCCGATGTTTAGAAGACAAGCAGGCTTCATTGCCCTCTGTCATGGATTTTGAGGCTATAAAACCAAAACCCACCCAGGGAACAGCAGAGAAAGCAATGTCGAGTCAGCAGCAAACTACAAGACCAGTTTACAGGTTGTTAAGCATTTTCTATTTGCGGATTTCTAGGTTCTCAGACAGCAGCTAAGACAATTGAAGTGCTCTGCTGCCCCTCTGGGACTTCAGACCTCCACCAGCATGACACCCCATTTATCTCTGCTACCTTCAATTAGGAACAGGAAGCAAAGACTTGGGCACTAGGCTCATTTTTAGCTGTGTGAAACCGTGATGACCCAGCTACTTGCCTATAAATCAATGTAGACATGCTGATTTATGCTCTATGAGAAATAGGCTCATTAGCTAGAATTAAACAGAGGCCCAAGCCCCAAGCTTTAAATTCAAACAGTGCTCTCGAACACCCTGTTCAAGTTCAGGAACTGGGGATTTGCTTGGTGCCTTCCTATATTTAGCATACAGTAATGTAATTGAAGCAACAAAATTAGACCTGCAAATAGACTGGTTTCTCAGTACTTAATCAAGGCCTTTTCCTAGAACTGCAGAGGGCTGAAATTAAAAGAAAGGAATGTGTGGTAATCAGCCCTATGGAGACAGGAGGAAACCACCATGAGTTTCAACTCCAAACACTCATCCTGGCCAGCTGAATATACCCTTGTTCAAACGAAATGTGGCTTCAGTGACCCAGGCTAGGGATTGCATGAAACACTTCAGAGAGCACAGCCCACGCACAAGGAATTACTGAGCAGATGTAACTGTCATGGTCTGCAATTCACTGTACAATAAGAGCGTCCTTGAACCCCTCATCCTTAATAGATGAAGGAAATGACTTGCCTGAAGTACCTCTGCAATAATGCTAACCTGTTTCTGTCAGTGGCTTTTGTGAACAGCAACAGGTTTAGAAAACAGTGACTGAAAGACTAATCCAGTGTACAAACTGCATACAACAGGCAGCAACAGTGCTGCAGCAGCACCTAACAAAGCTAGAAATGAAGGCAGGAGCTTGTGACACTGCACTTGCTCAAATTCACTATTAATAGGTCTTACAAGATAAACTAGAAGACTCCATTTTCTTCTTTCTTTTCTTCTTAATCCTCTAATTTTTACTGGGGGGGCTGAATAAGAGAATTACACTTAAAAATACCTTTTTTTTCTGTCACTAGCTTTCATATTACTATTAGGAAGAGCTCTTCACATTCTAAGCTAAATGCTAGAAGAGTAGGACAAAGAAGATATTCTCTAAGCAGAAACAGTCAGATATTTAGGAAGTATTGAAATGCTTCAGGAACTGTCAAAGCTTGCAGCTGACAGTGAATGCAAGGAAGCACCATTTTTATGTATTGCTA
>JANHGB010066432.1:16083-27365 GCA_026283785.1 Coracopsis vasa | reverse complement strand
ACTCTTGGATGTGGAAAGCAGCCTACCAGGAGGGAGAACAGCCAAGGGCTCCCTGATGACCTTCTGGCTTCCTTAAGTGGTTTCCAAACGTTACTCCACACTCACAAGCCATCCATGCAATAACAGAGTATCACATAAAATTGGCATTTTATCTGTTCAATGCTACACATAACTGAGTTACAGAAACAGCACAAAGCCACTAAAGAATTCTCAGATTAACATACTACACAATCCCACTTCTTTTAAAACCTCCTTAGCACCATCCTTTACTATAGAAATGGGGAACTGTTCTAAACTCTGAGGCAATCTGCTGCCATCCTTGACATGTTTGACTTGCAGTAGCTTTTTACTGTAGAACTAAATGGAGAAATAAACCCACGTCTGGTGATACTGCACTCTTAACTAGCAAAACCATGGATGCCAAGAGGAAAAACTTTTCTTTGCAGTTTTAATTCCTGGCACTACTTACAGTATTAAGTACAGAAGAAGATAAAGCACCCAGTCCTCTCTACAGCTAGTTACTCAGGTATGTTCTGTGGATGTTGTACACATTCACTTACATGCAAAGTACATCCTACAACATGCATGCCCTGCCAGTGCTTCAATTCAAATCTTCAAGTTCTTCTGGGATGTTGTATAGCCTTATAAGTCATTAGAACATCAGTTTTCTCTGGATTGGTCGCCTACATTATCAAAGGTAACCTTAAAAGGACAGATAAAGAACACTGCAATATACTACCTCTGGAAGCTAGGACCTACCAAGCATACTGCCACATGAGAAGCTTTATGAAGAGTGAATAAGGTTTACTTCACCACAAAACACCTGAGCTGTTCACCCTGTGCTGCTTTGAAGCTGCAGGTGTTCTTTTGAGGAGCCTGCTTTGCAATGTACCATTCTTCACTCAAACACTGTCCTTGGGACCTTTGTCCTATGCAGCAGAGGCTGTTAAAGAGGCCAGAGATCTGGCCTTGCCCCGGGACAAGAGGCACAGACCTTCCTGCCTTATTTTCTGTAATTCTTTCATGCTTCACTAAATGTAATTGCTTGTCTGTATTTTATGGAGATATTGTTTTCACTGCAATCTCCTTTAAAGCTTGGAAAGGTGGAATACAGGCAAACTCAGAAAGCTGTTACGCCCTTTGCTTGAAAGCATTAGTGCCTGTCCACTGGTTTTATTTCAATCCTGTGCTGGAGTCAGCTCACCTGTATAGACTTAATAAAGCTGTTAAAGAACAAACCAGCCCTAGAAAATCAGGAAGGAACAATGTGGCTTGATCTGTTTTCAAGGTCGTTTCACTCATCACTGTCTTTCCCACTTACAAGTTACATTTCACCCCAGCCTGCAATGTTTTGACACCTCAGCAATTCATTTAATTCATTACCAATGCAATGCAGTTTACCAGGGATGCATTTCTGGCACTCACTGGTGTCTCTCCACAATGGCCTGGCTTAAAATTATCTTATCTCAAGGGCTCTGTGTAAAACCCACACAGGAACATCGCTCAGCTGGATCCACCTCCTGCAGGGACAGAAGCACTCTCCCAAAGTGAAAAGGTAAAGAGATCACCTCAATATGTTCGTGAACACACACTGCAGTGGTTCCTAACCCGTGGTACTGGAATCCCTGAAGCAGTAACTACTCAGGTCACAGGGAAGATATCTCCATGAACACAGTTATAGCTGATGGAGATGGGGTTTTGTGAATCAAAGAGCACTGTGGGTCTTGAATCAAGACAGGGAGGATGGGTCCCTCTGGGAAAGAATATGGTAGCTTAAGGATTAGGAAAGTATACGATGGGAAGGTGCAAATGGGAGGCACACCTCTCTGTAGGCATGGAACAGTGTATTTCCAGCAGCCACTGTCTCATGATCTGCCCTTGACTCCAGTACTTACAATGATGGCTGTTGCTAATACCTATGGCTGCTACTGCTACCGCCTGTGCACTACAGCAACACAAATCTGGGAACCCCTGGCACAGGTTACAACCACAGGCTGAATTCCTCTTTGATACCACTTAAGCCAATATGAGTTCTCAGAAACTGCTGCCACACGTTCTCTCCATGACACACTGCTTAACAAGCAGCTCTTATTTTGTGGTGGCTTCAGTTTCAGAGTGATTTCAGTGCATGGCCCCATCTTCAATCTTTTGCAGCAGAGTGACTTAGAGCTGGGTAACTGTGTCAGCACCAGTGTCTGTGAAGATAGCTATATATATGGTCATGTAGCTAAACATGAGCGGAAACAACAGTACTCAGGGCTGTTCCTATCTACTGGACACATTCACGTACGCAACAAAAAGCCTGTGAGGAACACTTACATCATCTGGGTGTCATTTAACTTCTTTTAGCTGAGACAAGTCTGTCTCAAAGCCCTAAAACCCCAACATCCCTCATCTCTGAGACTCTGATGACAGCCTGGGTTTAGCAAACAGCACCACTTGGGTCAGGTTGGCTGGCTGACATGTTACCTGTGATATATCCTTACTTGCAGTGCCATCACTCCATAAGACATGAATGGCTGTTTTCACCACTGGTCAGATTCACCTTAAAATCACAAGGCACCTTCCCTTTCCCCTCACTGGCCATGGCAATCACAGAATCAGAATGGTTTGGTTTGGAAGGGACCTTAAAGCTTATCCAGTTCCAACCCCTGCCATGGGCAGGGACACCTTCCAATAGAGCAGGTTGCTCGAAGTCCCACCCAACCTGGCCTTGAACACTGCCAGGGATGGGGCAGCCACAGCTTCTCTGGGTACTCTGTGCCAGCGCCTTAGCACCCTCACAGGGAAGAGCTTCTTCTTTACATTTAACCTTGATCTACCCTCTTTCAGTTCAAAGTTTTAGACCACAGAGGTCTCCAGGAATGAAACAACATTGACAGTGACCAGGGGATTCTGTGTTGCTGCCCAAAGTAAAAAGCAGCCTTTGTGGATAAGTTTTTCTAGATCACACCCTGATCCTTCATCCAGGAGAAAGGCAATTAGTTTTAGTGCTTTGGTAGGTTCACCATTCAGGAGGTGGTGATGTGAGAATGCTTGCAGTAATGGGAAACCTCTCTGAGGAAACCAAAGAGCTTTTGTCCTTCTTTCTGGAACCTGTCTTGTTCTCTTCTGGCTAACTGGGTCTGATGAAGTTTGAGATGTGCTGCACAGTCTCCTACATACCAACTCCTTCAGGAAGGAGAAGTCTGAGAAGAAAAAGCCATTCATGAGAAAAGAAGGGTTTTGTGGGTGCTTATTGAGCCGCAGCATGTAGCCTTTACAGTATGTGACTATTTACTTCTGCTCTAGCTGTACTTTTAGCTTTCAGCAATGACAGCTGCAGTCCTTTTTCTCATAAAAAAATCACTCAGTATTAAATGAAATAGGTTTTAAGTCGAAATGCTGACTTCCAAGAGGAGGCAGATTCTTTAAGCAGCATTCAATAATCAATCCTGAGAAGTCAGGCTAAAGCCAAAAGGCCCATTTCAGCTTGTGACCCGTAGACCCATCCTGTTCCCATGGAGCTCTGCAGCCTTGTGAGTTACTTCTGAAAGTTCTTCTCATGATTCACTTCACTGTTTATCAGACAGCCAACAGTATTACAACTTAAATCTATAAACTCCATCCTCAAATAAATATGCTTTCATTTTTCACCTATACATGTACAGACAGAATTTGTTAAAAGTTAAGAGCTTTTTGAGAAACTGGGAAACATTTATTAAATTCACTCAATATCTTCCAGCCAATCACATATAAATGCTTTTAAATCTTTGTTTAGAACAATTACTCTTCAGTCAGATTGGCTTTTACCACTTGTTGATAATTCCTGGCTTCTCAGCCAACTGAACATAACCAACAACTGCTGTTCAAGAGGTATTATAATATAGTACCAGTATACTGCGGGTTTTGTGACGCTTTGCTGCTGCCTTGAATTGTCCTGTGCATAGAAATAGTGCTCTGGAAGGAACCCCTGTGTTTTACCCGCGTATCTTTACTTCATTGTGATACTGACAGAAAAAAACTCTGAGGGAAGCACGTTCACTAAACCCAGTATAAGAAACACAGACGCAGGACAAAGCAAGAGAAAACAGCCAAAGACAACTCCTGGGACACAGCATTAGGAGATGGGAGAGCCTGGGGCAGAACCCCCTTTTTCCTTGTGTGACATTCCCTTATTTTTAAGGCATCCCTTCCAGTAAGCCCCAGCTCAGAGGGCAGAGGGTAGGGCAGGAGCTGTGTACCAACCATACATCACATTAGAAACAGTCACAGCAATTTCCACCTGCACACACAGCTCACCCCAAGCGTTGTGTTTCATTTGTGAGCACCTCAGGGTGTCTTTAGCCTGCTGGGCCCATTAGAACAGAAAAGGCATAAAAGAATATCATTGTCTCCCCAGCACTGCTGGTTTTACACTGTTACCACAGGGCACAAAGCACGACACCGATGGTGTAATGATGTTAAAGCAGGGCAGTGACTTACCTGGGGAGAAATTCTGAGTTGAGAGAGGATTCTGGCCAGACTTGTGCATCACTTCAGCTCCATTCATGTCACTGAAACTGGTTTAAAGGAAGCAAAAAACAAACAAAAAAAAGGTAATTTTATACTTTGGGAATATGTTCTTCCAGGAAAAACTGATTCACTAAACACATTGGACCTTTTTCCCCGCTTTAATTCAGCACAAGAGTGCTATAAGCCCTTAATGCCTATATTGATCCAGCTAAATGCAGACATCTAACTGAAATTCTTAGAACATGAGCTTCTTTAAGGATCTCTAATGGAGACAGAAAGACACATTCTACTCAAATCTGCCCTATCATTTGCAATGCCCAGACTGCTCTGCTGGAGGATCCAGCATTTCCTAAGTTTGTAGGCTCATATTCTATGACTCTACCGAGTTTATTCTGCTGTCCCTTCAAGGATCAGAGGCAAAGAGCTTGATTACCTGGCCTGTTTGGAAAAAAGTCTTTTTAAGCCCCTTTCTGCTCCTTTCCCAGTGGCAGCTGAGCCCATTTTCATCAACTCATTGTTCAGGACCTGCTTCTGCATTTTCTAGACCTCATAAATGCCCCTGAACTGGGAAGTATTGGGAACTTAGGTTGCAATTTGCTGTATGATATGGACAATGGCTACTGCCCCCTTCTGAAATCCAACATACCCTTTTCTTCCTTCTTCCTCGAAGTGGAAAGAATGAAACACTTGTTCTGGGTGAGGCAGCAGCTCCTGACCCTGCAGGAGTGCAGTGGGAACCAGGAACCGTTGCCACCCCAAAGGCAAGAACCTGCTGATGGGCTGTGAAGAAGGAGTTGCAGCGCTTCTGGAACCGTGTCCCAAACTTTCCCTTTGCCTTCACTCTGTCCCTGCTGTGCCTGATGAAATCCTAAGATGAACTGCATTTGGCAGCTTCCCAAGCAGTGTGAAGAACGGGCTCCTCTCACTCAGAGCCATGGTCCCGCTGGCACACTCGGACAAGCTGTGCGGTTCACTGGCGGGTACAGCCAGTGTCTCCTGTCCCTGGTGTCACTGAATGCTGCATGTTTGTGGCCACCACCAAGGCCTTTCTGTGTGACACAGCTTCCTGAACCAGCAGCAGGGCTCTGCTGTCTACTGCTGTGGAGGCTCATCCACCTCAATAAAGACTGGAGGTGTTCTCCCCACTTGTATGAGTCCTATAAGCCTTGCAGTGCAGGACTGCTCAGGCACTTGGCCTTTCCTTGTTTCCCTGTTTAATCCAAGTGCTGGTACAGGACTCAGGCCATTGCTGGATCACTTGCTGGGGAAGAGTTTCACTTAGGGGCTTCCGTCATGACCACCACTGGCTATATGGCAGCCTGTAGCACAAAGAGGTACTTCCTTGGGAAACAAATGGGATGCAACATCCTCATGGTTTTATATCTCAGTGCCTCTTTTGAGTATCAAAATTCAACCTCCACCAAGCCAAATGAGGATATATTATATACATTTTTGTGAGTGATATAAAACCCCAGCACTATTCCCTTACAGAGCACAAGATTGAGCCTGCCCACGTTTATGGGGCCACAGTATTTAATCTGAAATAAGACAGGACAAAGCAGCTCAGAGGTCCCCACTTTATCACAGATGTCTGATGTATTATTTGAAACCTGGGACCACGCTCCTAAACAAAACACATTTGTTCAAACATAGCAATAGCGTGCACAGAAATGGCTGTTTCGACTGCCATTCCACTGCTACAGAAGGGAAACATGCAGTTTGCCACATGACCCTGGGATGCCTTTACTTTCTCCTACAGCCATTTTCCCTTTCCCAAAGCTTTCAGCACAGCCCATTTTCATGCTCCACTGTAAACTGGATCACTGTGTACCCTGTGCCATTCTTGCTACATAAAAGCTGTACTGAGCATATTATTATTTTACATACTATCTCTTCTATATCTCTTACTAGATCACAAAGAATAAAGAGTTAATCTCAGCTATCAAATAAACACAACTGCCTGCTGCAAGTGTGAACCAGGCTGAGGTACAGCTATTAGAGATAAGCAGAGTTCTGAGCGATCCAAGCTGCCATAACCATCTCACAGTTAAGTGCAATGCATAACGCGCTGGTCAAACCACAAATTAGCAATAATAGGGAAACAATTCAAGTAACAAAAAATCCCCCAGAACTTTGCCTTCAAGAATGGCCTTTTTAATCAAATGTTTTCAATTCTGTGGAAAATACGTTTCTCTCCCAGCATGTTTAAGGACTATGGTTATTTTTCCATTTGTTGTGCAGAGCTACATAAAACCTTTTCTTTTTTATATATATTGAACCCCAAACATTTCAGTTTTCAAAGGCAATCAGGGTTGGTCCTGCTCTCCTTTCTGAAGAAAGAAGTGTACTATATTTAAGTGTCATCTTCCAGGTATACAAGTAAAGGTAGATTTGTTTCCTTTTAATGCACATGAAACAACGAGACAAAATCAAAACGACCTTGTGCTGATATAGCTGTCTTGGGAAGCCAATGCTTTCATCTATGCTCAGTTTAATAAAGAGAAGAACACCAGGAAAAGGAATACATTCACTTTTTAGAGAACTCTACAATTACCTGTTTCACTGAAAATGAATATTAAACGCAATTCTCCACTTCCTCCTTCCTTGCTTGCATGGGAACAGTGCTAGCATTTGGAACAAATCAACACAAAACAAATACACCACCATTTTTTCACCACACCATTGCAGCCCATCACACCACCGTGCTGAACAGAACTGACCAGCTTGCTTGGCCCTCCCGTCACAGTGCCTCTCTACCACCCTGTCACTGAGGAAAGAAGGGAAAACAGATGACAAATTAATTCATACCTGCTTTGAGACACCTTTACTCTACCAGGGAAATGTAAAGAAGCACTGCTGCAAACCAGACCTGTACCCAAGCTGTTCCACATACTCTCTACAATAGGCACAGTCCTGACTTACACTTAGGTCCTGAGTGGCTATAAGTAACACCTGCATGGAGGGCAAGCATTTAGCAGCCCTCATAGCCAGGTGAAAAGGTCATTTGTCACAGATGCCTCAGTTACCAATCCAATCACTTAAATACTTCACAGATGTCATCCATCCCCAACATGGGCTGAGCTCAGCACAGAGCAGTGGCAGAACTCAACAGACACAAACTCAAGAACCAGAATATTTTCCAATAACCTGGTCAATGTTTTTGTTGTCCCTTCAAAGAGAATAAAAAAAATCCCAAACTATTTGATGCTCAACCTATGATGCAACATCATAAACACAGCTTAAACTTTCCTTCTGCTAAAGTCACTGAAAAGCTTGGCGTGAGCTGTCAACTTCCAATCTTCAAATAAGATTTAGAGACAGGAGTCTGGAGACAAGCACCCGCATGAGCTGGTGTGATCAGAGCAAGTGATCCTCCAAAACCCCTTTGCAGAGATTTTATCAGAGCTGTCAAGACAGGCAGGTCGTGAGTCACACTTACCATTAACCCTCCCCCAGCAGTGTAAGGATTTAAGGTAGAAAATTACAGGTGTGTAACAACCTGTTGGGTAACCAGGTTAATCTGCCCGGCTGCACTTCAGATACTTCCAACAGGTGTCAATGTGAATGGCTCAAACATGGTTTAACCACTTCAGGAAAGTGGTTAAACCAAGAAGCATTACACCTGCGTAGTAATGGGTTAGAAGAGAAGCACCTCACATAAATATCACTGTGACAGCTGCAGCTAAACTTAACTTTTACAGATGATGTCCTGTCTCTGTATGATATCCATTATCCTGACCCAGTGAAATGAAAGGCAAATGCCCCATCACCTGCAGGGACTGTGTAGCACTGCACCTCCTAGTCAACAGCAGAAGAGTCAGACCAAAAGGTGCAACACTGATGCTGGTGCAGTTCCTGATTTTGGTGGTTTTTCTCAGAGCATTACATCATGTTAGTTCGCTTCCTCAAGTGGATTTCCTCTCTAGAGTCCAGCACTACTGCCTTGAACAATGAGTTCAGCATCACACAAACATCCCTTCCTCCTCCTCCCTGACCATTCAGCTACTTTTAAGTCTAACCTTTGGGAGCAGACAACACCGAATGCAGACTCACTTGCATTCAGATGTTAAAAAGAAGTGTCATTATCCATTATCCTAGATAAAGAAGTGGACACACTAAACATTATATCCACCTCAGCACTTGGACCATTCTTCTAGCTAGGCACTGAGCTCTGCGTTAGGGTGAAGAAGCCTACCCAGGAAGAGGGAAAGATGGGGGGAACCCGCACTGCCAGCAGCCTTCTTCCTCATTTTATTAATCCATCTTCTAATGTCATCTGCTCCTCCTTTTGATTTGCTGCATCCTCACAAGGAGACTGCAAGCAGTGACTGAAATGAGCATTGAAGGCCCTCCACCTCCAAAAGGGCCAGGATTTACCCCCTCAGATATTTCTGGACAAAGTGTGATGACATGGCACTGGTTGTAATTGACATATTTCCAGAACAGGCTCACATTGCTTGAATCTGAACCAAGCCACAAGCATGTGCTGAGTTCCATCCTGCCACGCTCCCAACCCACGGCAGGAAAGGGTATTTATAATTCCCCCGCAGCTGGCTTGCCTTCCAGAGAAGGCGGCAAGGTCCAGTCCATCTGGTGCTGGAATTCTGCAAAGCAGAAGCAGCACCAGGCTCCTAATGCCTTAGAGATGATGGAAGAGCTTGTTTTAGTTCTTAACCTTTTCCGTCATGACAGCAAGAAACCATCTCATCTTGAGCAAACACGTTGCACCGGCGCAAAGAATCACCCCAGCTGACAAGCTAATTGTGCAGACAGGAATGGCTGGCAGGAGGACTGGACAGGAGATGGGGTGTCCTTTGTATCAGACCTGCATTAATGTCCTAAGTGAGACCAAAAGTGGGGAATGTAACTTCTAGGATAAAGACTTGTCATTACTAAGTGCAGGCATTTTATCCTTTTAATGGAAAAATCTTGACAATCACCAATAGGAGCATTCAGATGACAGTGAAACTGTGGCTGGGTTTTTCAATACATCTTGTGGAACACATTCCAATCTCTACCAGTTTCTTAATCTGAATTTACGAACACACTCTTTGGGATTGATGTACTTCACCCTTCACTACTTATTCTCACATGGAAGCTAGTGCAATGAGAGCTGAACAGGCTCATGAAGTACCTCTTTGCAATGACCTCCCACCACTGGCACAAGTAAGTGGAAAGGCTGAAACTCAGCCTGAGGAAGGCGCTGAGTGTGTCATTGTGACAGGATAAGTAGCACTGCATCTGGATGTGGAAAAAGGCCCCCCTGGTTAGAAAAAATGCACTGAAATTTCTTTCAATCAAAGGAGCTATCACTCCTAACTAGCAAATACCATTCAACTTTCTTTTCTCATTGGAGAAGCCTGCTTGGGTTGTTCCATGCATGTCTGCTTTTCCTTCCAATTGAGCCAGTGGGTTGATATCCATTTACCAAGCACCTTGGTTTCATTTAAGCTATCAGTGAAAGAAGAGAAAGAATGGAGGAAGAAAGGAAAATAAATGGAAAGAAACACAGCAATCTGCTTTGGCTATCCCCCATACAGACTATCCTCGACATTAAACTGACAGAAAGTACAAAAGAATTTCTGGAAGATCTCAGAAGGACATAGGGTTTCTTGAGGTTTCCAACTTCCCAGTGAGCAGCTTTTGTTGTATTCACTTCTTCTATTTGCCAAGAGAGAAGGTTGTGAACAACCTGGCATGTAGGTATGCGTCTTCCAAATGCCCCTATGTTTCTCAGGCAAACAACCTAAGGCAGCTTACAACAGAGGTACTCTTGTCAGATCTGAACAGGCATTGTTTGGACAACTGAGGACAAAACTACAGAATAATAAGTCTTTAACTCAGTTTTTCAGGTATTGCAGAAAAATAAAAGTGAAAGGAGTTTTTCCTGAAGACGACAGCTCTAGGTCTTGTGGAGTCCAATCACAGCTGTGAACTTCTGGAAAGCAGAGAGAAATTCAGACTGATCACAATGGTGTCTGGAACATTTAACACCCCAAATATTCCAAAGAGTGAGGTAATGTTGTAGGAATTATTCCATTAACAAATTCAGATCATTTAAGTTTGATAACCTGCAGCTGATGGAACAGCTCATTGTGCCGGTCACCCAGGAACTTGTCCTGACCATCAATCTTCGCTATTTTAATGTTGGAAGACAGTGCTGAGTTATAGAGTAAGACTGCACTAATTTAGAATGCAGTTTTGAGCAACCTGTTCTCTTCATTTATAGTAGGTAAGACCAGGATTTAACCCTATCTTTCTTGACCTATCAGGTCAAACGGGGAGAAACATCCCTCAAAGTCAATAGCAGCTGCAGGTCATGCATCCCGAAGGCCTGGCTTTAATCACACCATTTCTGTGTACCAGAAGAATATGAAACCAAGATAGTGAACGAGCATGAGCACAGTTAACTTCACAAGTAGGCTGAATGGTCCAAAGACACTGAAAAGGAGCAAGCTAAGAGCTGAAACCTCTGCATAGTGACTGAAGGTATCAAGCTGGACTAGCCTTGTCCTTGCCAGCTATTAGATCACACTGGTGTCAGTTCCTCATGATTTCCTCTCTCCCTACCAAAATTGGCTGCTGCTCCCATGATCACTTGAAAATGCAAGGACAGAAGGATTTAATGAGCTGAAACAAGAGAAGCCGGCAGTTTCTGAGAGACCTATGACTTCTCACATCATCAGTAAGAGCCTCCTCTGGGAAATGCAATTTTTATATTAACTTTATCCCTCAATGCATTGACTCCATCGATCGATGGCAACTTCCCAATGCTCTCCTTAGTTTTC
>JANHGB010066423.1:9012-20453 GCA_026283785.1 Coracopsis vasa | reverse complement strand
GATGATCTTAAGGTCCTTTCCAACTCTTAACTATTCTATGATTCTACAACTGAAATGGGCTGACTATACTAATCTCTGTAATCACTGCTTTGCCTGATTCCAGCAGAAAAATATACGACTAGTAACACACAATGTATAGCAGTAACATCACACTGGGAATGACACATAATTTCGTATGAGGAGAAACTTTCACTGAGTTTTCTGTGGCTGAAGAAACCAAGTGAAATTGATGATCTGAATGTCATCTTCGTGTAACTATTCCATCTCCTTGAGAATAGTATCCTACAAAGTAATAATTAAGCATATTCAGCCTGTCCTCAGGGGTATTCTTTTACTTTTACAAAAGGATCAGAGTTTCTTTAGAGGACAGTTTTTATCATGTGTAATTTAAGGATACTGATCAAACTTTTTTCCTCCTTAAAAATAAAGAAAATACCTTAACTTTCTCTTTTGGAAGTGATCCTGATTTGGATTCCGGCTCAGACTGCCATTCTGCCATAGATTTTAAAAAAGCATTTTCATTTGAAGCAGACTTGCTCAGTATAGCCAGAAGAGATTCCCAGTAAGAAGCAGCTTCCTCAACTTCAGTTTTCTTTAAGTTCCTAGCGAACAGAAAGGGAACTGATGTATTTTATATGTATTATGGAAAACAAAGTATTAAATATTTTAATTGTTATCTTTATAACACAATTATTAAGTTGTTTAAAAATGTTTAATCAATATTTTTCCATGTGATTCAGTATTGTTTGAGTTCTAGAACTGCAGAATTAAATGAAGTTTCCACAGAATTATAAATTCTAAAAGATGGATTATCCAGTTTAGAAATATTGCTCTGGCAGAGACATCTTTAATCTGTGCATCTACCTGAACAATTGTTATATATTTCTGTAATATATATATTACAGAAAAGCTGTAGTTTCAAGTGTCTCTTACTCCTGATGTCTGCTGAGTTCTCTAAAGCCAAAGTTGAATTCCCATTAAAGCTGTGATGTCTCCTAATAACTGAGTTAAAGTAGTATCTCATGAGATTACACCCCTTACATTCCCAGAGAACCCCTTCCAGATGGTTTATTTGAGAATGAGAAGAAACTCACTATAGGTAACACTAAGATACTTGTGTATCTTGTATTGCAACCATACCCAAAGTACTAGACTTCTCATGAGCTAGGTATACCGCCTTTAAGGATGAGAGGAGCGATTTTATATCTATCCAATTCTTGTCCTTACTTTCAGACTAATAAATGGAAACTCTGGATTCACTAATAGATACAAAAATTAGTCTGTCAGGATATAAAGAATTTACAGCAATATTGGTCTGCCACTTTATACATACTTCCATTTCAGACACACCAGGGCACCATCATTTTTGCCATTAACGAGGATGAATTTGCCATCCAGTGAAAATACCACGGAACTGATTCCCCCTCCTTGATGTGAGTGACAATGCTTTTGAGCAAGTATATCCTAAAAAAGTCATAGAAGCAGTGTCAGCAAACATGTTTTTCTAATAGGATATGTCTGTAAATTATACTTCTTGGATTTTAGATAAAAGTCAATCCAAAGTACATCAAATGCTAGGATTTATGAGTTTAAAAAGTCTGACTACAGATGGCGCAAGCTCATAGTATACTTATTTTGCAGAATATAAATAAGACTAATAAAATTTTCTGCCCTAAGATATATTGGAGAAGAGAGCAGTTTGTATGATTGTATACATATTCATTATAAAAACAATTTTACTGTATGTCAATTTTACTATGTCAATTCATGTTCAACATAAATTTTTCTGGAACACTTTATATTCAAGTGAAGAGAAGCTTACAGTAAAAGAATGTAGCTTTCACACCTCTTTCTCATATAAACCAAACAAAGCCTGTGCCTGGATGCCTACCTACCATAGTAAAAGTATCATAGATGAGCAACACACCATCCTTTGCTGCTGAAGCCAGCCACCGGCTGTTGGGTGATAAACAGAGGAAACCTGATCCCAACTGATTGCCAGGAGTCCTCTTTTCTGATAAAACCAGCGATGAATCTTCTGACATATTCTGCCAAAAACCAAACTGTTAGCAGCAGTTCAGATGATGGCAATATCTATGCCATTTTGAGAAGATGAGTGAGAGCTTGTGGGTTATCACATGCGGTGCAATTTCAAATGTTGTTGGATTTCTGAGCTCAGGAAGCAGTACCATTGCTATGCTGCTGATTCTCGTCTCTTCAAAAGGGTCTGTATGCAGTATGTTTGGGTCTGGAGTTTCTTGGCTCAGAAAGTAAGGGACATGTCAAAGGGGAATGCTCATCCTTGGAATTCACCTTCTTGCTTGACCTAACTCTTAAACTGAGGGAGATCTATGAGAATCAGAGAGCTGAAGTTCATCAACAGTCAATGACAGTGGCTTCCTGAAGCCCCCACTACTTCATTGTGAGGCAGGGCTGGCCTGGGTTTGCAGTTGCATCTTAGAGTCACAGGCTCACATTGGCTCAGTTCCTTCAATAGCTGGATATTCAGGTTACTCAGCAGACTGCACAAAGGCACAGTTCCAATACAGAAGATACATGTGAAGTGCCTGCAAGTCATATGAGTTTTAAGAATAGCTATTTAGCTTTTTCTGTAACAGAAAAAGGAGATTGCTTTTGCCAGGTTTCTGAGCAGGTGATAGGATACTGAAAGTTGATGTTTATGGATGGAGTAGGTAATTTTAGTGCAGAGGGGATTTAAGATAATATCCTGCCATATTCACTTCACCCACAGCCTTTGTTCACTGGTATTTAACCATGACCCAAAACAAAGCAGTGTCAGAGAATTACCTCTTCAGAGAGACGGTATTTACAGATGAAAGGTGCACTGGTGCAGTAGCCATACACAGTGTTATCCTTCAACCTGACTGCTGAGCTCAGAGAGTAATCCAGATCATATTGCTTCATTTTAATGGCACTAGCATTAAACGTTCCTTGTGCATGAACATACTTATCATTATCTAAAAGATTAATGAAAAAGAAAACCAGGAAGAGGCATCACTACCACTAATACAGGTGCTTCATCTCTCAAGTAATTATAAAAAACAATCTCAGCAAGGAGTGAGCATGATGTGAGTTTTCAAAGAGGAGACTGGGAATTAAGATATCTATCTTGCTTTAACACTAACTCTGTGGGTTGGCTGATGTAGCACACTGCAGTGAAGCAGAGGGATAAGTCTACCAGCTCTAAAGAAGTACTAGAAACAGTTTAATCACAGTGATGTGACAATTTGCATGCACTGATTTACCCTTCTACTTGGGAATTATTTAAGCAGTGCTAATTAGTTTGCATGGAGGTTCTTGTCATCATTGCCTTCATCTAGAACTTATTTAGGCATCTTTGCCTAAATAGCCTGGGTAGTATTGGTTAAAACACTTCATATCTTCAAAATGGCATTTTATTCTATTTGTTTCCTTAATTTGAGCTTTAAAGAGACACTTGAAATCAAGACTGATGCAATAACTGTAGATCTTTAGCACCTTTGAAAATCAAGCCCCATTTTATGTCTAAAAATAGGCATAAAAAGAAGCCCAACATCAGTGAATATTAAAAAAAACCCCTAACTTCATTGAAAACCACTTTTTAAAAAGTTTGTAAATTGTAAGGCCTCTTAAAAACTAAATATAAATAACTAGAAAGCCTGACATTAGGCTTTCTAACAATTTTATGTAAGTTTTCTCTACAAAAGGCTTTTTTAGTAATTCAAAAAAAGTGATATAAAAATAGCATCTTAATGAACACAGAATGCCTTTTGCTTTAATATGATAGGTAGAAGACACCACTGAAACCTCAAGCTATACTGATTTAACAATTCTCAGATGGAAAAGACATAAAACTGGAAGTATATGGTGCCACTGCCAACCAAGCCTGTCCTGCAGTGGCTGCATGGTGAGGGCACATAGAGCAATATTAGCCTGCACTGTGCCTTAGTTAAGTTAATGCATTTAAGCCTTTTCATGACAACTGAATTAGTTTCCCAGCTGATTCCAGGAAGTGTCCCAAATTGATGTATTCCTAGAATATCAGACACAATTAAAAGCTCTGTGATCACTCATGACACTCAGGTCCATTTTTTCTCACTTTAGTACTTCTAAAATGCTATGTTACACCTGTGTCCTGAATGACACAAACACATTACTGAGCTGTTTCACAGCTGAGTATGGAATTTATAAAACAAACCATGAACAGTATTGGAGCATTTAACATGGGTTATCTGATTTAGTGAAAGACTAACAAGTTCCCTTCATTTTACTGCCAGATTATGAACAGCTACTCTGATATCCCAATATGTACATTTGTACATTGCACTCTGCAGATATACAGGGCCAGATTTCCAGAAAGTGAATGGAGGTGCACCATTTTTAAATCTCCTTAATTCTCCCCTTTTCCCCAAAGTGCCATTTTTTTATTGAATGTGTCTCTTCAAGGTTCGTTATTCAGACACAAGTTAATATTTGTTATATACAGTGGACTTTCCCCTCGGTGCTTTTATATAGAAAAGCTATAGCAAACACAGGTAATCATGGTTTTTTTAGATATATCAACCTTTAACTTTTTGTAATGATATATTATATACCTTTAATAATTATCTGAAGAGGCTGTTGAGGCTGATTCCACTTAACACTTGATATGCTAGTCTGCATAGGGGTGATGTCAAGTTCAAGGCCTCTTTGTGGCCAAGTTTGGGCATTGCCCACACAGTAGCACTAATAATAACAACAACAATCAGTAGTAGTAGTAGTAGTTAAGTGGTGGCTTTGTGATTCTGAAAGTGAATTACTCCTCTCCTTCCTTTCTTAGCCTTCCCTCAAAATATCACAGTCTTTCTGCTGAAATGATTCGGCTGACTATAAGTCTACAGGCAGTGTGAAAAATGATGCCTCCAGAGGATATACAGATGAGATGAAGAAAGAGATTAAGATTGTTAGCATTTTGTGTTAAGGGATAGCCGTATGTTCTTGCCTTAGAAAAATATCACATAGTGTGTATTTCAACTCTTACCTGTTGCAATTGCTGAAGATAGACAAAAAGTTTCCAGTCTTGCCTGCTGGACCATTGTTACATTAAGAAGTACCGCCACTTCAGTTAAGTCACTCTTGAAGTCAGAAAGTACAGAAAGATCCAGCACTTCACCTGCCAATTCTGAAGCAGGTAGGGAACACCAATGCAATTTGTTACTGAAGCATGGTAGTATTGTTTTCACTAAGATACCATGTGAAACAAAATGAGATCTCTCTTTAGAATACATCTCTGGTCAACCACACAGTTTTGAACTTGCATTAAAATGTCAGACAAGCCACAGCCTGTTTTCAGAAAGTGCTGCATGCACAAAACTTCAGCTTGAGGCATCGAGTGCTGAGAATGCTAAGCACAAGTATGTTATTATTACATTAAACATTCAAATCTGAGTTTACATGCAGCTTGAATTGTAGCAATTTGGAGGCTGTCTGCTGGTAACTGCCAGATAAAGCATAGAAAAGCCTCCTCTAAGAAGCCAGCCAGACAATGAGAAAATTTTCTAAGGAGATGTAATACTGTATTTGTCAAACCATTGAAAATGATAAAATAATGTATTTTATACTTAAAATTATGATGAAGATCTATATACACAGATACAATCTGTAAGTATACAGGTTTTCCAGGGCAAAACATGGTTGGGAATAGTTGGGAAGAATATGTTTAGTCTTCAAAAAAAGTAAGGAAAGTGGCTTAGTCTGACCAGCAAATATGCTTAAAATGCAGCAAATAAATAGTGAAAACACAAAGTAATTAATGTTGTTACATATATTACCTACATATCCAAGAACTTCGAATAATTTTGAAGGCCGGGCATCTAGAACAAAGATGTGTCCTTGTGTAGCTCTAGCGATGAGGAACTGGCCACTCTGATCATAACTGGGTAAAATATAAATCCAAGGAAACCTCAGTTCAATACAGTCAATAAAAAGGGTCAAATAATTCCACCCCCATATCTCTGCTGACTTCATTGAGGGCATAAATGCAACTGGATTTTCAGCTTTTAGGATACTGGGTTACAAAGCCCAGTGCAATTTCTAATTGAGTGGGTGGTCAATCTGAAGCTAACAATACTCCATGGCATCTGTGTTAACAACTTCATTAAATCTTTCTTTGAAATTCACTTCTTTAAAAATAAAACTCCTATAGGGATTTTTATATTATTTTGAATAGCCATGTCTTTGGTTGCATTGATTTGACATCGAATAAGCTGCTTTCTTTATGTATTTTTAGTGGTTTAACTTAGGTACCTGTGAAAAGAGATTATGTCTAAGTCTCCAAATAACACACAGATTTATATTAAAGTTTAACAGTTCAAAATCCATTTTATTTTATGAAAAGTAGAAGTAAAATAATCTCAGACTCTTCAATAGCTGAAAAAACAAAAACCAGCCAAACAAAAAGGCCTTTTAGATCACTAGATCTAATTATAAGAAGACTGGTAAATTCTGGAACTGTAAGCAAATGAGTAACTAGCAATGGTAATAAAAATCCACTATATAAGAATGGATGACCAAAAGGCTTAAACTTAACTTCATAAAACCTCAAAATTGTATTCAGTGAGAAATAACCCTCTACATTCAGATACATGGAATTGTGTGTAATTACTGCATGTGGGGGGATCTGTCAGAAAGTATCTTACACATCAGTATCTTTAGTGGACAGTTAAAGCTTCTTAAAATACAGGTTTTATTCTATTTTTCTTATACCAAATCTTACTACTACTCCTGTTGCAAGCAATTAAAGTAATTGAAGCCGTTAAAATATTTTTATTTGTTATTTTTAGGATAAAAACTTACTTTTTTTTTTGTTTAACAGAATTACTCAAGCAACAAATTGACAATATTCCTGCCCTTGTAACGAGATACTTACTGCAAAGACAGCATTGGAAATTCGGAAACAAAAATTCTGTGAACAACCCGTGGAGCTTCAGCTTCCGTAACATCAAGGAAATAGATTTGACCTCTTTTGGTCCCTACAGCAACGCTGTTGGAGGAGGGACAGCAAGCCATAGCAGTTGCCTAGTTGAGAAGTAAAAGATACTTAACAGTTCCATATCTCTCTATATATTATCCTACATGTTAGTACCCATGTTCTTTTACTATTTAAAAAAATTTGGAGAAGAAACCTGAAATGGTTTATATAAAAAACAAACAAAGAAAGTTTTAGAGACATCACAGGGATTTTATCTATGCTCTGTATCTACCTATCAACAGATAATTCTGTGCTCCCCAGAAAACAAAATTAAATGACCATCCAGATTTTAAGATCAGTCTGTTTTTCAGATCAGTCATGGAATTTAGTTTTTATACACCTGAAACTCTTCTTTTGGTTCTGACACTCATTATAAATAAAAAGCAATAAAGTAATATCATAAAAATTTTGATTATTATTTACAAATATATGCTTAAAGACAGATCACGAGGACATTAGGTTGAAATGTTTCCTCTGCTTTATGGCCGGGTTAAATACAAGACTAGTTCAAGGAAGCATTCTGAAAGACAATCTTTTTAAAATCTGTTTCATGGGTTGTTTAAAGACACTACTGAGCTTTCCTTACCACTGCTTGATACAAATCTGTGGAATATTATGCTATGAATTGAAAAATATTAGAGAAAACTTTAAGTATCAGTCACTATATAAGCTCCTGGTTGCATGTACCTGAACATTAAGGTTTAGCTTGCTGAGGCCAGTTCCGTCTTTCAGCAACCAAACTTGTACTTCACCTGAAATTGTTACAGACTGTTGAAGAGAGAAAAGCATAGTCAAAGGAGGGTGCAATAACCAAATAGCCTGGAAGGGACTGGTGATCTCCTATAGAATATAAATTCAGCTAACGCCTGATCATAGCAGATCAAAGGCCACTAGTTTTGCTTGCAATTATCTTGCTTTCCCATTAAGTCCAGTTGCTGCAAGGTGCATCTGCCGAAGGAAAACATGTAACAATTTTTGTGAATTGCTGCAACTACAGGAATGGTCTTTAAGCAGAATGCGACAATCTAGGACAAAACATGTAAGCTTGATCAATATTAGCACTTCCACCATTCAGCCAGCAATAGAAAAACCTGTTTATAATTTTCTTTGCATAAGAAAGCACTTAAGAGCAGGTCTTGTTTTCCCACATGAAAAAAGATATATATCATAATGGAGCTTGAGTTCTTGTATACAGGCATTTTTCTAATTCCACAGTAAAGTATAGCTAGAGGTCAATCAACCCTCACATTGCTCATAGAGAGTTAGGTAAAATCTATCATTCCCATGTTAACTACAAACAAACAGATTCAGCAAACCTCATTGATTAAGACCCCACGTTCCTAGGCTGGCTACTTGAAGAATTAATGGCCTGGAGATGAACTGCTGGCTAAAATATGTCTGGCAGGAGTCAAAGACATAGGAGGAAAGCAAGGAATTTCTCATAACGGACAGATGAGTAAGACCTTTTTTGTCCCTGGACCCAGGACAGACGCATCTCTCAGACTGGTCCAATTTGTGCTGAAGGCTGAAAAGATAAGTAGAAATTTCTTGTTCCAACATCTATTTCCTGAATTGAATCCACCTTTTGCTCAGTTATGTTCCTAAACATAGTGAGTCACACAAATCAGCAGCAGAACCAATATGACATTTTAGCAATCTGTGAATTATCTACCCTGCATTCTAGAGCAAGTTCTGACCCTTTTATAGGCCAGACCTGAATTAGTGCCATTTACTTCTGTAACAAATATCAGAACAGCCCCAATCTCTGCAACGCTTTAGATTCTGGGCCTTAGCAACGTACTGGTTACCTGAAAAAAGTCACTATTAGATATAAAACAGAATACTGTTTCTTACCACACAGTACTTGTTCCCTGGAAGAAAATCAGCTGCCAGAAAACAACTTCTGCATGTGTCCAGGAGTTTGACAGCTTCTCCACTATGTGCAGGTTTGTAAGTATAAAGTGTCCCCTGAAAAACAGAGAAATAATTCATCACTGACCTATGAAAGTTTTCATTAAGACCTTCTGAAGACTTCAACGAAAAAAGAGCCATCTTTCTAAGCTTCACTTTTTAAGGTTTTATATTTGACTCTAAACTGACGTAAAAAGTGCTCAGCAGAATTCTCATTAAATCAATGCATTATATTAATTGACACTAGCTGAAGATCAGGTTAGTTCACTTTAGAGTGACCCAGCCAGTCACATTTTCAAGAAGTTCTGTTCCTCAAAACTGCTTTAATAAAATAATTTAAACCCACTCTATTTCATGTCACTCCAGGAATCAATAAATATTCTAAACCGATATAAAATACCTATCATAAATATTAAGCTTTAAGAGACATTTTTATCTAAAGATCTGAAAGCCTCTTAGAAACAATTCATAACTAACATTAACAAAGATTTTAGATCATCTTATTTTACAAAAGGAGAATGAAATCAGTGTGACTGAAGTTATCATTGCACTGCTGTCTTGAATACAGAACCTCCTGACACGCACAAAAAACATTTTAAGAGCTTTAAAAATGCCAATTTCAATTACTAAAGGTCAGCAAGAGAGGTAGAATTTCAGGATTTGGGACCCTTGTGTAAATTCCTGTACATCAAGATGGTCAAAGAAGGATCTTGGACTGGGTTGCCAGACAAATTCAGGTACATGAAGAGAACAGCTCTACTGCATAGCCACAGTAAGTCTGATGTACACAAGCTACTGTTTTCTTACTGAGCAGGCACACATTAAGCCTAGAGCTCATGCTCAGTTGGTCCAATGTGACCTGAACACACTGCAGCCCCTAAAGTTACTCCACTGTACACACACAAGTGTTTATGTTGGGAAGTCTCAGCATTAGGTACTATATAATTCACCACCTGTAGGAGACAAATGTTCTGTGCTTCATTAAAAGTCTTTCCAATCTTTCATTAAAAAACACAAGCTGTTTTCGCCTCTGATATAATTTGTGACTTGTGTGATTACATTACAGACATTTCATGCTAATGATATCAGCATACACATATAGCATCACAGGAACATCCCATTATGTCATGCCATTATCTCAAATGCTATACCTGGTCAGTGACAAGCAGCAGTACGGTGTAATCAGGGGAGAATATGAGGCTGGATATGGGTTGTAAGATATCAGCAGAGATTTTCATCTCGTACTTCAGACCTTTGATTTGATAAAAGAACAAAATGCCCTCCTGTGCAGAAAAATACAAATCCACATGAGGTCTAGGTCATTTCTCTGGCAAACTGAACTGCAAGAAGTTCTGTAAAATCTCTAAACTAACAGTGTTTAACTGTATCCCATCACTAACAGGCTCATTTGCCTTTAGTGTATTTAAATCCAGTGTGTTTTTACCCTGGGTAATAAACCTACTGAAAAATGAAGGTATTCTTTAGTACAAGTCTTAGTAACAGTCCATGCCTGATAAAACCAGACTCTTTCATCAGTTAATTCTTCAGATTTCATATTGATTTTTTTGAGACAGTATAAGAATTTGTCCCACTCTTAAGCAGTAATGTACAATGGTATTGTCAGTTTGGGTTAAATATTGAGTTAAGAGTTGAACAAAACAATTTGGCAGTTCCCTCAGCCAGTTTCTCTCTTGCTTTTTGTCCATCCTCCTTTTCCGTTCCTCTAGAATACTCCTTATCTTTTGTTAAAAGAAAGACTGTCCTCTTTTATTGCTTCTTTGACCACAAAAATAGAATCCCTTCCCACCCTGCTCCCTTCCAATTTCTTGTCTCAAGTCTGACAAAGGAAATACATACAACATCAGAGAGGACCCTATAGTTCTGCAGCCCTCCACTTTTTTTCTAACTCCTGTCTTTGCGGTGAACTCTGCAAATATACTCCATTTGAACGTTCTTCGATTTTCACACAGTAAGCTAAAAGCATAAAAGATGCCTTACACTTCCAGCTGTGTACAGTCCCTCGTTATAAAATGCCATGTCAAGTAAAACTGGTTTTTGCAGATCCGTTGGTTTATCACCTGAGAGCACAAAACCAACATAAACCATCAAATTTGATTTATTGCAACAATGTGTCTCAACTTCAAAACTGAGATGATTTACTATTTGTGAGTAAAAAGGCTTTGTGGGCTAAATATTCTTTGGACTTTTGCTGTGATAATGAAGCAGCAGGTTGGTATACATAATTTGAAGTGACTACTACTGTGGTGAACTAGAAATTTCAGAAATCATTTGACTTTTGTAAAGGCTGCTAAATAGCCACATTAAAGTCGGCCAATAACAGAATCATTTATGTTGGAAGGGAGCCTAGAAGTCCTCTGATCCAATCTCATGATCAGCACAGAGCCAACTTCGAACTCAGAGCCAACTTCAAAGTTAGATCACATTGTCCAGAGTCACACTATTAGCCCAGCACAGCACAGCAGAGAACACCCAAGGCTCAAAGCCTTGTTAAAGAGGAAGG